>JAQGAU010000678.1:0-24970 GCA_034698045.1 Paramacrobiotus richtersi | reverse complement strand
GTGTCGCGATTCATGGCATAAAGGCGAAGCGGTCGGATTGCCGAGAAACGCCAGCGACTGCAGTTCGGCAAGTTTTTGCTAGCGAGGATTATGGACTATCTAAAGGGATTCCTGATTGCGGCGGTTGTATCTTCCGCTTTTGCGGCTATGAAAATTACCAAACAAGGTCCGTTTAATTCTTTATCAGGTTGTGTTGTTCATGATACGGATTTCTTAATTTACAGATTTGAGTGCGTTGCTAGTCAACAAGGAACAAACCGGAAATGAGGTCGAGAAGACCGTGGATCCAATGGAAACGGTAATGTCGGCGCATAACAACGACAGCATATGTGCGACAACAACTTGCGCCAACACAGGTAACGGTGGCTTTGAAAGATTACTGCTATTGTTGTTTCTGTTAACGCCCAAATATAGCCAAGGAAATGCTGAGCTACATGAATCTGACCGCCGATCCCTGTCAGGACTTCTACGAGTATGCGTGTGGACGCTACAGAGAAAATCACGAAATAAAGGCTGACCAGTCATCCGCGACGCAGTTTTACTACCAGGATGAGAAACTCCTCAAAGATCTTAAAAGTAAGCAAAAACGCCGTTTATTAAAGCGTGCGAAGTTTTTTGTATTTCAGCATATTTTTAACATAAACCGATCTTTCATAGGGGTTCTGGAAAGTAATGAAACAGAAGCCAGTCATGCACGCGAAGCAGCCCGGCAGTTGTATAAAGTCTGCCTTGATAAAGGTACGTATCGTATAACGTATAACGTTGCACACAGAAAGATCTATTTGATTTCGGTTCAGATTCACTACGCAAAAACGGCGTACAACCGGTTCTGGATGTCCTCAACAAAGCAATCGGCGGATGGCCGTTACTCACGCCCAACTGGAATCCCGACAATTTCGACATTTGGAAGACACTGATATACCTTGATGAATATGGTTTTGATCCACTGATCAGCGTATGTTACCACTGTTTAAACAATGCACATGTTATTCTGGGAACATGGATTTACTGGGATTACGTTACTACGTATAGATCAGCATTGTAGCCGATCTGAAGAACGCCTCTTTCAATCGGCTGTCTCTGGGCAATCCCGGTGGATTTAATAAGAACTTTCTGAGCAGTAGCGCCGGAAAACGCTACATATCCTCGTATCCTAAGTTCATGTTGGATGTAACCAAGATCTTCGCCAATCTCTCCACTCCGGACGGAGATTTCGAAACACGATACAACTGGACGGATATTGGAATACAGCTGAATAAGACGCAGGATTTTTACCTGTTCTTAACCAATGTACATCGACACTTTCCCGGTAATCTTGAGTACGCAGTAACACAGTGTATTTGCAGCTATCCGCAACAAGCTTGGAACTAAAAGAGTTCGAAAAGTTTTACAACCTTCGCACATTGGCCAATGTGACAACCTCGATGTTCTTCCGCTCCAACTTCTCCAAAGGATTATACCAATTCGTCCGTGACTCATCGGCCTTTGGAGGGATGGAATATCTCGTCAACGACGACATGATCATAAACATCCCGAAACCCAGTGCTATGGAGGCCTACGACCAGAAGATGCTGGAGATTGAGCAGCTCGGTGTGGAAGGGAAACGGTTCCTAGCCAATCACCTTGGATGGAAGATTGTCGCCGGGTATAGTTCGGATTTATCGCCGTTACTGTTCGATCTCTTTGAACAGCAAGGAAGGATTTTGTCTGGGAAGAATCAGACTGATCCGATATGGAAGCGATGCGTGTGGACCGCGGAGGCGTATTTTCCGTTGGCGGTGGCATCGTTGTATGTTGATAAAGTGCTCGATAAACACGTCAAAGATAAGGTTAGGCAATATGTCGTAAAGTGGGTAATGGCGCAATTAAAGATTCTGCTTCCTTATTGCATTGCGTAACGTTAATATTTCTGTAATACCATAAAATACGGTATGGTGCGCTTTATTGTCTACGAAGGTCAACCCACTCGACGCACTAGCCTAATTCTTCATTTCCGTGTCAATGCGAAACTTTTGTGTATTGATTGTGTGCTTCCTGAACGAATTTTCTCAGTAATTTATTGGTTCACCCAAATGCCGTAACAGTATTTGCGTAAAACAACCCACTCAAATAAACGACTTTTCTATTCTTTGTAATAACTAACAAAATCCACTGGATGTTTTGAGATCAGTTAACGAAGTACTGCCAAAGTAGGAAATGTCCTGAATTGTTGGTATATTGACTAGGTCTCCGAAATGGTCATGAACATCCGCACCTCCTTCACAGAACGTATCAACTCCGCTGACTGGATGGATCTCGAAACCCGTAACGAAGCACTGGAAAAGCTCCACGGGATGATGGAATTTAATGTGTATCCGGCGTTTTACGCCATTAACATATCCTTGATCGAAGAATTGTATGAAAACGTAAGTGCAACATTGGTGCACTCCTTGGGCAAGTCGACGGAACTGGCAGCACAGCTTTTGCACAATTCCAGGTAACAATTGGTACAGAAATGTTCAACACATCACTTACACTAAATCGCGAAAGCAACATTCGACGCACAAAGAGACTGGACAAGATTAACACGCGAGAGTACGTTCTGGACCGACTATACACGGTTACTACGAATGCTCAGTACATGCCAACGTACAATATTATAGGTAAGCACCGGGTTGATTACTTGTCGTGGATCTAACTATCTAAAATATCTTTTAGCAATCTTCGCGGGAGTTTCGCAGCCGCCATTCTTCGATGTAGACGTCCCAGACTATTTTAATTACGGCAGTCTGGGTCACGTGATTGGGCATGAAATCACCCATGGATTTGATGATCAAGGTGCGAATTATATGCCGGAACCCTGGAATAGCGAGCTTTTGTGGCATTGCTATTGTTTTTACAAGGTTCGAAGTTCGACGAGACTGGCAAACTGTTCAACTGGTGGAGCAATTCATCCCGCAAAAATTTCGAGAGCAAAGCCGCCCTGATAGTGGAACAGTACAGTAGCTACCGTACTGCACATGGAAACATCAACGGAAATTTGACGTTGTCGGAGAATATTGCGGATGCCGGTGGATTGAAGACAACGTTTAATGTGCGAAACTTCATCAAAATATGTTTTGTCGCAATCAAGAATGTTGTAGCTGTTTGACAGGCATATCAACTGCACCTCCAGCGAACGAACCGAACAGACCTGCATTTACCGGGACTGCAGAATCACACTAACAATATGATGCTGTTCCTGTCGGCTGCTCAAGTAATCTCTCCGATTCTTATCACGTTCTATGCGCGTATTATATTATAAACCGAAATGCGTCATAAAACGGCTTATTTTTCTGCCTAGGTTTGGTGCGGAATACAGCGTCCTGAAAGGGAACAGCTCAGTTTGGTTGGGGACTCGCACTCACCCCGACGATGGCGCGTGAATGGCGAAATGGCTACGTTCAAGGAATTTGCCAAGGCCTACAGTTGCCCACCAGAGAGCCCGATGATTTACAATCAGTCTAGTGGTCTTTGGCGATAGAGTTGTTATGGATGCCGTCGCGTGTACAGAGTGGTACCGCCTGATCTGTAAACCATGGCGATTTGATTCAACTTTTCACCGGTGTTACTGCGGCGGTGTACATAGTCTGCACTCAGAAGTTCCAACTTACGGTTTGCAACAAGGATTTGTGGCTTGGATTATTAATGACAATGAATGAAAGAAAAGTTCATTAAAATGGGGTACATGCGTCAAATCATTAACTTTCCACAAACTTCTTGATCATAAGGTTTCTTAATACTGCACAAAAATGTGCGGTGCTGTATATTCTGGAAAATGTTGCCCTAATTGTAAGTGCTACGTTGACTGAACATTGAAACAACTGCGTTCCTGCTTACTATTTTCTTTTTTTTCTTGTTGTATCCTAGTACTCAGTAGAGTGAGCGCGTAATATAGGAGACGAATGTATTATTATGGAGACTGTTATTATGGCGATACTTGAATACAAGAGAGTACAGAAAAGAAATGCCGCTCTCGAGAACGTCATCCCACGGGATCTAGAATGTCCTGCGTCCTGTGCGCCAAGAACGTTTCTTATCCAAAAGAGTTACCAGTCGTACCGGCCTTCGATTTTGCGTCTATCTGGATCACTGGAGTAAGATTTATTCCTTCACACAATAATAGCGCTGGTGCACAAAGACAACAATATGCGTTTTGAAACCTTCTGTGTTGAACCCCCCTTTTCTGATCTCGCCCCTTCATCCGCGTCTTGATACTCGGTATAGCGCCAACACGCTATGCCGGGCCTGCCATTAACTAGAACAACACAAACACGTTGTCTTTAAAGTAATTCCTAAAGCGGGTCATTTGGTTCCTCAAAAGGTTTGTCATAAAACTTGTTTCGAACAACGGTTTTCATCGGAGCCCTAGATGTAACCGAACCAGTTTGAAGCGGCTGTCGCCGACACCGGTCCTCGTTAACATCGGTACGGTGGAACGAATGCGTGATAATTATAGCTCGAACATGAAGGTCTTCTTTGCAAGCAACTATCATCAAGCGGCAGAATACGGCGTTCTGTGAAGAACCAGCAGTCATGCGCGGATTATTGAACTATTAAACCCTGCACATAGACAATCTGTCGTGGCGAAACCATATAGAGAGTAGTAATCAACGTCTAGTCTGGCGATCGTGTTGGAGAGAAAACGCCGTTGTATTTTTTTTCAAAAATACAATGGACTATCCTAAAGCCGTTCTGCTGCTTGCGGTTGTCTCGTCTGCTTTTGCGGATACGAAAAGTAGTAAACAACGTCAGTATAATTTTCCGCGGCATTCCTCCCTGTACCAATTCTCTTCTTTTACAGAATTAAGTCCGTTACTAATCAGCAAGGAACAAACAGGAATTACAGTCGATAAGACTGTTGATCGGAGCGAAACAGAGAAATCACCGAAGAGCAACGGCAGCATCTGTGCGACAACCACTTGCGCTAATAAAGGTAAGCATGCACATTTAACATGGGCTTCCTAGGACCCTGACTGTTATAATCGCTGTGCAGCTAAAGAAGTGCTGAGCTACATGAACATATCTGCCGATCCCTGTGAGGACTTCTACGAGTATGCGTGTGGACGCTACAGCGAACATCATGAAATCAAGTCTGACCAGACATCCGTGACACCATTTTATTACCAGGGGGAAAAACTGCTCAATGATCTGCGAAGTAGGTACTACATTCTCTGCACAAATTTATCGAAGGTTTGTCGAACGGAGCGGAATTTCATACATATACGTATACTCAGCTTTAACGAATTATTTGTCTGTTACGGAAGTACACATAGTCCCTTCTGTTTCGGACACGGTAATTCAGTTTGTAGCGGTTCGGTTTACTTGAAATTCGAATAGCATGTTCCTCATTACGCGTTCTGGAAACTGCTGTGTGTGTACTTATTTACTGTTTTTTATAGGAGTTCTAGAGAGTAATGAAACCGAAGCCAGTCCTGCACGTCAAACTGCTCGGCAGCTGTACAAAGTCTGCCTTGATAAAGGTAAAACGATCACACCATGTATTCGTAGTACACCGTAGAGGAAACTCAAATACCGCTGCCCTACGTAGAGACACTGCGCAAACAGGGAGTACAACCGGTTACTGATATGCTCAGTAAAACGATCGGCGGATGGCCATTACTCACACCGAACTGGAATCCCGATAACTTCGACATCTGGAAGACGCTGCTACATTTGGCTGAATATGACTTTCGTCCACTGATAAGCGTATGTTGCATTGTTTACGTAAATAACAATGAACCTCTCAGTCCAACTACGATGTAATAATGCAGGTTACCGTCATGGCTGACTGGAAAAACGCTTCCATTAACCGGTTAATGATCGGCATTCCGCGCTTCTTCAAGAAGGACTTTCTGAGCAGCAGCACGGGAAAACGCTACATCGCATCCTATCCAAAGTACATGTTGGATTTCACCAAGACATTTGCCAGTCTATCCACGTCTAACGGGGATTTCGAAGCTCGATACAACTGGACGGATATCGAGATTCAGCTGAACAAATCGCACGAGTTTAGCCTATTCATGACTAACGTACATTGCCTTAATAAGCGTATCTTGTACATTGACTAGAACAAGGTTTTGTAGGTGTCCGCAACAGCTTTGGAACTAAGGGACGGCGGAAAATTCCACAATCTTCGCAAATTAACAAATGTGACATCCTCAATGTTCTTCCGCTCCAACTTCTCCAGAGGGTTATACCAATTCGTTCAAGACTCCGCGGCGTTGGGTGAGATAGCTCATTTAGTCAACAACGACGCAGTCGTTAACGTGCTTCAGCCAAGCGCCTTGGAAGCCTTTGACCGGGAAATGCTACAAATTGAGCAGCTCGGCGTGGAAGGGAAACGCTTCCTCGCTAATCATCTTGGATGGAAGATTGTTGCAGAGTACAGCTCCGATTTGTCCCGGTCTTTGCGCGATCTTTTCGATCATCAGGAGATGATTTTGTCTGGAAAGAATCTTACCGATCCCGTTTGGAAGCAATGCGTGAGGATGGCTCAAACTTCTCTCCCCCTGGCTGTGGCGTCGCTGTATGTCGATCAAGTTCTGGACAAACACATTAAGGAAAAGGTTGGTCAAAAGGATAGTATGTAAAGCCATGAAGGCTGACTATAGCGATAGCGCTCGTAAAGTTAAGAAAGTCTGGCTTTTAGAAAACTGTTCGAATTCAATAGGTTTCTGACCTGTTTGTCGTCTGACCTAACCTGGGCAACAGGTGAATTACAAATGCGACATGTTGCAAAATGGAGCCAGTTTACAGTATAAGTACCTCGGGTATTCAGAAAACTGTTCGCATTTGATAGGTTTCTGACATGGTCAGCAACATCCGTACCTCCTTCGCAAATGGTATCAACTCCGCTGATTGGATGGATCTCGAAACCCGTAACCGAGCATTGGAAAAGCTTCACCAAATGCTGGAGTTCAACGTGTATCCGGATTTCTACACCATAAATATTACCTTGATCGAGGAAATGTACGAAAATGTACGTTGGATATCCTTCATACAACCTGCTTGTACTTGAAACCAACGAAATATCAATGCCATTAAATGTACCGCAGTGTCATATTAGATAACGATTGGTACGGAAATGTTCGACACATCACTGGCACTGAAGCGCGACAGTAACATTCGGAGTACCAAGAGGCTGGACAAGATTAACACCCGAGAATATTTTCTGGACCGGCTAGATACTGTTACTACGAATGCCCAATACTGGCCAAACTACAACATAATCGGTAAATGCCTTAATAACGACGTTGCATTACCGTAAACTTTCTTACCGCTTTTTCCAGCAATCTTCGCTGGATTTTCGCAGCCGCCATTCTTCGATGTGGACATCCCGGACTATTTCAACTACGGTAGCCTTGGTCACATAATCGGGCATGAAATGACCCATGGGTTTGATGATCAAGGTGCGAATTAGGATGACATTCTCAAATGAGAGGTTCCTTGTGTTTTCATTGCTTTAGGTTCACGATTTGACGAGACCGGCAAGCTCTTCAACTGGTGGAGCAATTCATCTCGTGAAGCCTTTGCGAATAAAGCCGCCTTGATAGTGGAGCAGTATGGCAATTACCGTACCCCATACGGAAACGTTAACGGAAATTTGACACTGGGCGAGAATATTGCGGATGCCGGTGGATTAAAGACCACATTTAACGTGACGATCTTTCACCTGTTGATGTGTCGCAATCAAGAACGTTGTAACTGTTCGATAGGCATATCAACTGCATCTTCAACGAATGAACGGAACCGACCTGCCTCTACCAGGGTTACGGAACCACACGAACAATATGATGTTCTTCTTGTCGGCTGCTCAAGTAGGTTAAGGCATTTGTTTCAGGTTCTGTTGCATACTACACGCATATTATGTTATCACTGAGAAGGGGCCGTGTGGAATAAGACGGCTTTTTATGTAAGTAATCCGCGGCTATATTCAGGTTTGGTGTGGAATACAACGTACGGAAATAGACCAGATTGCTTTGGTTGGGGACCCGCATTCACCTCGTCGATGGCGAGTGAACGGCGAAATGGCAACGTTCAGGGAATTTGCTAAGGCTTATAATTGCCCACCCGAGAGCCCAATGATTTACAATCAGTCTAATGGTCTTTGGCGATAGATCTTAATTTGTGGATGTTAATGTACTCGTGCGATACCTATCTACTGGTACAACTACTGGCTGAGGAGGCTTATCAGAAAATAAAGAGAAGAAAACTAAATTATATGATCATACAGCGAGCAAACTTTTTTGCAACTTACAAAAGATGTAGAATTACCTGGTGACATGGGACTTAACTGGAACAAAAGCATCCTGGCTTTGGCCTTGGTAGGCCGGTCTAACATCGGCGGATGGCTGCCGTCTGCATCTGAGTCTGTATGACTCATCGTTCGTTCTTCACACGAGGTTTCAGAATAGTTGGAAGAAAACCGATTTGTCATGCGATTTATTGTCACGATGGCAGAATGCAGCAAACAGCAGAGTCGCCAGATAAACTACACCGCACTGCCGGAAGGCCAGATTAACTGGACACAAACTAATTAACGGCAAACTAACTAGCACAGACAGTCAGCAGGCACCGCATCAACGACGAATTCCACCGGTTGAACAAAGTGCCGAAGGACAGCGCAAAGTTTCGCGAGCAATCAACCGGGAAAAGAACTGTATGAAAAATGCGCATATTATCAGCAGCGTTTAGCACTTCTTTTTAGGCGCATGCTCAGCCTTTGCAAAGAACACCTTCGTGACCCCACCGGCGGCATTCTTCGGCACACACTTCGCTTCCTGACCGACCGTCACCGGCTTCGCGAATGTTTTGAGCAGACACACAGCGGGGCTATGTCCCATACCTTGCGCGTAGGAGTATCCGTTGCAGCCGCTGAATATGGCACACGCTTTACCACAGGTCTCCTCGTTCACCGAGAATGGACCGCCAAATCCGACCAAATCGGCCCCGTCCACCTTCGCCAGTGCATTTCCTTGAACATCCACATTCTCCACCGCTGTGTACTTGGGCGGAGCAATGTTGGCGGTGAATGTGTAGTATTCGCCGCTGGCGCTCTTTGGCCCGCATTTGGCGCCTTTGTCCACGCTGGCGCAGGTGTTCTTCTTGGCTTTGTTGTCAAAAACGGAAAACAGGCAGTTGGGGGCTTTCTGGCAGCGGGCAAAGCAGGCATCCTCATTCTCGTTGCCGGTGAATTTCAGCGGGGGATTGCATGCCACCGAGGGTACCTCTACCTTGTACTTGGCTGAATAAAAATGCACGTTGGTTTTGAACCAGTTGTGACTTATTGAGTTTATTTAATATACAGATGATGTTTTTTTTCGCTCAACAAAATATCGTAATTTTAACATCAACGTCAACAACATCAGTCGACGGTATCTGCAGCTTGGATTCCGCTGATTCTCAACGCACATTCGTGATCTGCCATATCGTGTTTACTTAGTGTACTGTACTTACCGTCCGCCCAGGCCGCCAATCCAACAAGCACAGCAAAGGCTAAAATCAAAACCGAACACGTTAACCATAAACACATCCACAGCAGCCAATTACTAGAGGTCACGTTCTGGGTAATGTTGGGTCTCGCCACCCAAGATGGCTGCTTGGCAACTTACTTGCAAATAAATTCAACATGATGCTTATTGCAGTCTGATGGTTTACAGAACTGTGTCAATACTGATCCACTACGAAAATCGTCCAGCTGTGATGTAATGTTGCTGTGTTAACATGGACGCGTAAACCGCAAGATGCCGGCTTGAAAGTTCATTTTATTGTGGTTTGTGCCCTGCACAAGCGTTACCTGCGGCCAGATGCCTCGATGTGTCGTAACACTTTATCAGCTAAAAAATTGTACCAATCAATCACCGCACAAGTAGCTAGAAGTTTAAGTACTGTATGTACACCAAAAAAACTTAAAGCGGCGTTTATTTGACTTGTCAGTGGAGAATGTGTGTATCTGTGTTCACTGCCAAAAATAGCGTTATTAGATAGTGCCAGTCATTGGCGGAGTTGCCACTTGCCAGCAATGAATCAACCAAGTTTCCAAGTCAGCAAAAAGTAACCGTGTTCTTATATAATACAAAAACGCGAAGAACTGGAAAACTCGTTTTTCTGGACAAAAATATTTGAAGGAAAATAATGCCTTTCCGTAGCGGATAAACCGGTATCTGAGCTTCTCGGTGAGCAACATCTCAGCCATATTGACCAACAGTTGCTGCTGGCCTTTGTATTGTTAATAGCTGACAGCAATAATAATCATAATATTAATAATAATAACAATAACAATAATAATAATACATTGTTCGAGAAATTCCCAAGTCCCTATTCCTTTTCCTGGCGCTAGGAGCAGTTTCTGTTGCTATTGTTTTCATTTCTGCTTCTAGATACTTTCTCATAGTATTGTTACTATTGATTACAATTTATAAAAAGGTCAGTTCTACGCGCGAGACAATTTAACCGCGCGAAGCTAACCTGATACGCGCGAGAGATCTCGCGCGCTGTGAAAAAGTAATAAAATGTTTGCGCGCGAGAGCCACGGCCAGTGGTTTTAAAAATGCAAATAACTCCTCACTATTTGAAATCAACCCCACAAAAAAATTAACAGTGGTTAGTATATTTGGGACTACATTCCGGGATAGGTCACATATTTTTACAAATATGAGGCCTCCGGGTGCTTACTTGTTAAAAACGAAGAACGTAAACCAAGAAACTGAATCAAGAAATGGAAACTTAGAAAGTAAGGGCTAAAGCAAGAAAGTAAATTAAGAAAATAAGACAAAGATGCAACCAAAATACACTAAGAATCTAAACTAAGAATATACAGCACGATAGAACGAAACGTAGAAACGAAGAAGCCAAACTAAAAGGTTCACACCACGAAACTAAGAAGGCAATTGTAGTGCTGAACCAAGAAGCTAAAGCAAGAAATTTATTAACTCAAAATGTCAAGGAAAGAAAAGTCTAATAAATTTAGGAAGCTGCACAAAGGAGCCAAGTCATATGTCTCGTGCGTAGCCAATTCGCGACATTTTTGCTGCGCGCGAGCAATCGCGTAGCCGATTAACGACACGCGGAAGATTTCTCGCGCGTAGCCACTTCGTATGCTTACTAGTACACGGTAATCTTCGCAGGTCTGGTGTGGAATACAACGTCCGGAAACAGACCAGGTCAGTTTGGTGGGGGACCCGCACTCACCCCGTCGACGTCGAGTCAACGGCGAAATGGCAACGTTCAGGGAATTCGCTAACGCATACGGCTGCTCGACCGAAAGTCCAATGATTCACAATCAGTCTAATGGACTTTGGCGATAGCTTTATTATGATGCCACCGTCTGTGCAACGCGTTACCTTCTGATCTGTAAACTCATGTCACGTGTGTACAGAGTGTGTACTTTTAACTTACGGTTTGCAAGAAAGGTTCGTGGCGTAAATCATTAGCAGCAATGGCTGAGAGCACACGTATTACGCACGTGTAACGTGTACGACACGGCGTGGTGACGAAGGCTGCTGTTACGGAGGCAGGACAGAATATTTAAATATCGACTAAAGTATAGTGAAATAATACAGCGCAGTTAACTGAAACGGAGTACATCCTGTAAATTAGATCACACGATTGCTTTACTGTACAGATACTTTTGGTTTTGTAATATTCAGGAAAATGTTGCCGCATTTATTTGCTAGCTTGACTGAATATTGGAATATCTGCGCTGTTAGTATCACACTGCTGCTGTGAATTCTGCTTTGGTACTCAGAGGACCGCTGGCCATGCCTAGTACAGTGGAAAAATCAAGAATGTGCCACTGGAATCTGTTGCTGAGGCGCTGCCTGAATACAGCAGAGCACACTAATGAAATCCCTTGAGAACAGCGCCCCGCTGGATCCAGAATAATTTAATGTGGTATTCGGTTAAAGACGCTTCTTTGCCAGAAGATGCCCATCAAAAGTATCAACCTTTGATCCAACATTTGAATGATTAATCATGTTTAACGCAGACCGACACAAGCGGATCAGTTGGAATCCGCTGAACACGAAGTTTGTGGGAAGCAACCGTCATCAAGCGGTACAGACTGCGGCGTTCTGCAAAGAACTACTGCATGCACATTAATAACCAGTCGGTGTGAAACCATAAAGGCAGTTGCAGTTAAAATCTAGCCTGACAATCCCGTTGGTGAGAGATGTAGGCGCAATAGTTTAGCAAGATTATTTTCTTTGCAGAAAGCAAACAGACCATGGACTATCTTGTTGTCATACTATTTGTGGTTGTCTCTTCTGCTTTTCCGCCTATGCAAACCAGTACACAAGGTCCGTTTCATTGTCTATCGCATTTTCTCGTTTTGCCGGTTTTGTCATTTACAGAATCAGGTCGATTAGGAAATGGAGTTGATCAGATCATGGATCCGATGGAAACCGTAAAATCACCGGATAACAACGGCAGCATATATGGGACAACCACCTGCGCCAATACAGGTGAACACATTCAATATTGTACTGCTGAGAAAGTGACTGCTGTTATTACTGCTTTTGATATCGTGCAGCCAAGGAAATTTATCTATTTGTTTATTTCTTCTCAAGCAGACAACCCGTTTCCGGGACTCCAATCTGTTTGCCAATGCTGAACTACATGAACCTATCTGCCGATCCCTGTCAAGATTTTTACGAGTATGCTTGTGGCCGTTATAGCGACCACCACGAAATCAAAGCGGACCAGTCATCCGTGACACCAGATTCCTATCAGAGTGAGAAATTACTTAAAGATTTGCGAAGTAAGTGTTACACTCTTTAAACGAACAAATTTATCAAAGGTTTGCTACAGTTGTGTTTTTTTCATAGGAGTTCTGGAAGTAATTCAACCGAGGCCAGTCATGGCTTTACAAAGTCTGCCTTGATCAAGGTGGCACCATGGGTTCGTAGTACAACGTACGGTGTACCAAGCAACTGAAACATACTGCTATCATAACTAGAGACACTGCGCGAACGCGGATTACAACCAGTTCTTGATATCCTCCATAACACAATCGGCGGATGGCCATTACTCACACCGAGCTGGAATCCCGATAACTTCAACATCTGGAAAACGCTGCTACATTTGGCTGAATATGAATTTCGTCCACTGATAAACGTGAAAAGCATTACTTACGTATATTATAATGTACGTTGCAGTCCAACTACGGGTCATAACGCAGGTTATCGTCACGGCTGATTGGCAAAACGCTTCCATTAACCGGCTACTCATCGAAATTCCGCACTTCTTCAAGAAGGAGCTGCTAAGCAGCCGCACAGGAAAACGCTACATCACATCGTATCCCAGGTTCATGTTGGATGTTACCAGGACATTCGCCAATCTGTCCAGTCCGGATGGGGATTTCGAAATGCGCTACAACTGGACGGATATTGAGAATCAGCTGAACAAGTCGCACGAGTTCAGCCTATTCCTGACTGATGTACATTGGACTGATGGCGTTGTGCACGCTGCTGTGCATGTTGACCAAAGGAAGTCTGTCTAGGTGTCCGTAACTGACTTGGAATTAAAGGACTTGGAAAAGTTCCCCAATCTCCGCACATTGCCTAATGTGACATCCACAATGTTCTTCCGTTCCAACTTCTCCAAAGGATTATACCAGTTCGTCCGTGACTCGGCAGCGTTTGGACAGGTGGATCATCTAGTCAATGACGAGACAATAGTTATCGTTTTTGACCCAAGCGCCTTGGAGGCTTTTGACCGGAAAATGACACAAATTGAGAAACACGGTCTGGAAGGGAAACGCTTCCTCGCCAATCATCTAGGATGGAAGATTGTCGCCGCGAACAGTGCCGATCTCTCCCAGTCTTTGCGCGATCTTTTTGATCATCAGGAAATGATTTTATCTGGAAAGAATCGCACCGAACCACGTTGGAAGCGATGCGCGAAGATGGCTAAAGGTAATCTACCTTTGGCTGTGGCATCGCTATATGTTGATCAAGTTCTGGACAGGCACGTCAAGGAAAAGGTTGGTCAATAGGATGGTAGACACAAGTGGTGACTAAAGCTACAGCGCTCGTCGCTGTTAAACCTTCTAGTCCTATGTAGGTGATGTACTCTGCAGCTGGAGTTCAACAATATATACAAGCATATCAACAAAGTCTGTAATCCAAGCTGTACTAACAAGCATGATCCGATTCATACCGTGTACATTTTTTTCATTCATATGTATTTGTACACTTGTTATGGCCGCATTCGTTTCGGTGCAGAGAAATTCACAAGGCTTCGGTGATGTGGTAGTACGTACATGCTTCACCACTGCGTACGACGAACGCCGATAGAGTACGTACAGTACGTTTACTGTAGGTTCCTCGGGTATTCAGAAAACTGTTCGCATTTTATAGGTTTCAGACATGGTCAGCAACATCCATACCTCCTTCGCACAAGGTATCAACTCCGCTGACTGGATGGATCTCGAAACACGCAACCGAGCATTGGAAAAACTTCACAAAATGCTGGAGTTCAATGTGTACCCGGCGTTTTACACAACAAACATTTCGTTGATTGAGGAAATGTATGAAAATGTATGTTGGATATCTAAGATATCATATCTTCCATACAACCTACTTACGACCAGTGTAGTTATCGATGCTGCTAATTATACCGAAGTATGATATTGCTTAGGTAACAATCGGTACAGAAATGTTCAACACATCACTGGCACTCAGGCGCGAAAGTAACATTCAGAGTACTAAGAGACTGGACAAGATCAACACGCGGGAGTATGTTCTGGACCGGCTAGATACTGTTACTACGAATGCCATATGCATGCAAACCTACTTAACGCCATTGGTATATGCTGCAATGACTATTAGACATTAGTGCACCGCAAATGTTTTCGTTCCAACCGTTTTTTCACCAATCTTTGCTGGAGTTTCACAGCCGCCATTCTTCGACGTGGACATCCCGGACTATTTCAACTACGGCAGTAGAGGTTACGTGGTCGGACATGAGATCACACATGGGTTTGATGATCAAGGTGCGAAACAGACCGAGAATTCCATTAAGGGGACTATCCAGTTAAACCGATAGGTTTGCTGTTTACGTTGCCACTGCACGGGTGTAAACATCAGACAACACCTATATACTAGTTTCGAAAGTGAAAAGATGGAACTCCATTGTTGTTTTGTCCATTTGTGCGCAGAAGGAGCGGTTGTTCCGCAATACGGTCAAAAAGTTTAAACAGAGATTCCGGATTCAAAATCCACGTTTCCATCCAATTTTTTTAAACGATATATCAATAAATGCGCATAAATGGGATGATCATTCTGAACCAGTTTCAGCCGAAACGAACCGGCGTGGAATTTTAAAATAAATTTCAAAAATTTTAAAATTCATTTTAAAATCTCACACCGGTCTGTTTTGGCTGAAACTAAGTCAGAATGATTATCTCATTTATGCGCATTTATTGATATGCCATCCAAACAAATCGGATGGAAACGTGGGTTTTCAAAGCGGCATCTTTGTTTAAACTTTTTGACCGAATTGCGGAACAACCGCTTATTGCGCGCACAAACGGACAAAAGGACAATACAGTTCCATTGTTTCACTTTCAAAAGGATTGTATGGGTCCTCTCTCTAGTTTTCACTTATGCAATGGCACTCTTTCGCGTAAAACCTCCCAAATGACCGGAGTATAGCCTTAACTAGGATGTTGCGTTGCTTATTGTTGCTTCATTGCAAGGTTCGCAATTCGACGAGACCGGCAAGCTGTTCAACTGGTGGAGCAATTCATCACGTACAGCTTTTGCGAATAAAGCAGCCTTGATAGTGGAGCAATATAACCATTACCGTACTCCATATGGAAACGTTAACGGAGAATTGACTTTGTCGGAAAACATTGCGGATGCCGGTGGACTGAAGACCACGTTTAACGTGAGATTCTGTCACCAAATGTTGTGTCGCAATCAAGAGCCTTACAACTCTTCTGTAGGCATATCAAATGCATCACCAACGAATGAATGGAACCGACCTGCATTTGCCAGGATTACAGAATCACACTAACAAGATGATGTTCTTCCTGTCGGCTGCTCAAGTAGGTTTACACATTTTTCACGCTTCCTGCTGAAGTCGCTTATTAACTATATTCTCCCTCGGAATGAGTCGTGGATAATACGAAGGTATTTCTTTGTACTAAGGTTTGGTGCGGAATACAGCGTCCGGAAAGCGAACAGGTCAGCTTGGCTGGGAACTCGCACGCACCCCGTCGATGGCGAGCGAACGGCGCAATGTCGACGTTCAGGGAGTTTGCTAAGGCTTTCAGCTGCTCATCTGACAGCCCAATGATTTACAATCAGTCTAATGGTCTCTGGTGATAGACTGTTGTGCGCATGCAATATTAACAATATCTAATAATCAAGTAACTCAGGGAAACTGATTTGATCTGTCACTCCTGTATACACATTTGCTTGCATTATAAGCAGAAATATATTCATGCGCTGGCCGCGAAGCCACATAAAAAATAGTGAGAACAGAAAAGTAAACCATGTTACCATAAAGCCAGAAAGCCTTTTTGTAACTTTCAAAAAGGTGGAGATATGGAATCAAACCGGAAAAAAGACACATATATTAACTTTGGCCCGGACAGGCGGGTCTAACGTTGTCTGATGGTTGACGGTTCTGTTTGACTTATCGTTCGTCCATTACACTAGGTTTCAGAGACGTTGGAAGAAGAAAACTAACGCACCATACGCAGTTTAATCTCCCGATGGCGGCATGCAACAGACAATGCTCAATTACAACTGTAAAACGAGATAACAGATTGCCGGAAGGCAAGACTTAGTGGATAAGTGGACAGAAACAAACTAATAGCTAAACTAATTAGCACAAACAGCCAGCAAAACACAAGAAAAAAATCTCCCTGCTGAATAAAGTGACGAGGGACAGCGCAAAGGACTGCCAACAGTCAACGGTGAAACCAGCGATATATAACAAATTCGCATATCAGCAGCAGCGCAAGACCTCTTAGCACTTCTTCTTAGGCGCATGCTCCGCTTTGGCAAAGTACACCTTCGTGACGCCACCGGCTGCATTCTTTGGGACACATTTCGCTTCCTTCCCGACGGTCACCGGTGCCGTGAAGATTTTGAGCAGACACACGCTGGGACTCTGTCCCGTACCATCCGCATATGAGTATCCGTTGCAACCGTTGAGGACGCCACAGATTTTCCCACAGGTTTCCGGGTTTACCCAGATGGGACCGCCAAATCCGGCCAAATCCCCAATCATCGCCAGAGCATTACCACTAACCTCCATATTTTCCCCCACTGTGTACTGTGGTGGATCGCTTTTGGCGATGACAGTGTGGGGTTCGCCGCCGGCGCTTTTTGGTGCGCATGTGGAACTTTTGACAATCAGGGCGCAGGTGTTCTTCTTGGCATTGTTGTCCACAACGGCGGACAGACAGTTGGCGTCTTTTTGGCAGCGGGCAAAGCAGGCATCCTTTTTCTCGTTGCCGGTGAATTTTAACGGAGGGTTACATGACAAGGCCCAACCGCCCGATGTGATCTCGTATTTGGCTGAAGAAAATGCACAAAATAGTGATTAATGTTTATGGTACATCAGGTTTGTCCACTTACCGTCTGCCCAGGCCGCCCATCCAACGAGCACAGTGAATGCTAAACTCAAAAGCAAACATGTTCACAAATCTCAATATTAAATGACCAAAAATAACTGCTTATTCTCTATAGATCAGGTTGATCGTTGGTTACTTACTTGCGAGTAGTTTCAGCATGGCACTTGTTCTAGTCTGCGTTTTGAGTGCTGATCCAGTACGAAGACAGTTCAGCCGTGGTGTACTGATGTTACCTTAAAATGAATGCGGAAAACCGGCTCATATGCCGACTTCGAAATGTATTTTATTGCTGTATCATACCTTTTCACAAATCTAATACCTGCGGCAATATGCCTCAATGTGTCGTAGCACAAAACAGTCGCCGGAACGATACCCATCAGTATTGCTCATCGAAAACAATTAATTACCTTTGGTCTGACAGTAAACTTGTCCGTGCATGGTCTCTGTCAGATTAAAGTCATTTGATTCTAACAGAATCATGCTGACGCTAACTTAACGGTAATTCTGGTAAAACGCACTACGAGCTAAAATCTCGGTGAATACAGTTCAGTCATTTGATTTATTGATCTGTGTCCGCACACACTAGGGAAGTACCCCTACTTAAAGCTGCAGACTGGTTAGGGAAAAACAAGAAACAAAACAACAGAAACATCGTTAACATGAAACAATCGGCGAGAGAACAATGGGACGCTTGTTAAAGTATCACTTCGTTTCGAAAAGGTGGGAAATTTTATCGCCAAAGCTCGACTGCACGCTTCTTAAGCTTGACCAATCGGTATCCCTAATGGCATTTCCGAAGCGGTAGACATTGTAGTACGCGTCGGCTGGTGAATCCAGTTCATTTCAAACTGCTGACATACGCCCAGCAAAGGTTCGGGAGGAAGCGGCGACTGTGAGTCCACACAACGTGGATTCACATGGACCCAGTGCATATGGATGAATATCCAGATGTTGCGCTATTCGGGTCTGTTACAACTTGTTATTTGGTCGAACTTATGAACTCAGCGCCAGAAATACCAGAGGCCCGTTTGAGCGGTAATAGTAAAGGTAAATGCATATACCAAAATTAACTTATCCGGTTGTTTTGATAACAATGTTATCCCTATCAGGACAGTCTGCATCCGTAAAATCTGTAACAAGCCGCCACGCGGAGGGTAGTGGATTTTTACTTAATGCGCTGTACCTATAGATACGTAAGTAAGCTGTACGAGAAACTGTACATTCGCTGCTCATATACTGTATCAAGCATGGACTTTAAGAACTATGGCTAAAAGTTCCTTGAATCCACACTTCGAAATATCAGTACGCCCCACAGCCTCCAATGCAGCACTTCACAGCAAAACAAAACCAGCAAATTCCACGGGCAGCGGTTCTAGCTAGCGATTAACATGGCTGTGTTACGGTACACTTACGCGTCCATAACGGTATATCAACGGCTATACGTACAGCTATTTTCCGTTCTAGAAGTAGAGACGCTAGAATAATTTTGATTTTAATTTTGAACCGAAACTTAATGCTGTCCTGAATCGAACATTGTTACATTTGCAGCAAATGTAATAATGAGTCATTTGCTGACACTGAGTGATTTGCTGCATCATTACGCTGACTAACACATTTGTTGACCGTGGCCGCATATTCGGTTGCTGGTGATATTATAACGTTTTTGTTGGCAATAACTTTGTTCTTCGCTTCGCATCAATTACCGCCGCTGCACGTTTCTGACTGCCATTTAAAGAACTGAATTGCACTTTCGAGCTTGGCTTTAATACATCACGCCTTAGGCAACATTTACAACAACCGGATCCGGAGGCGATCTTTAACTTTTGTACATGGGACTTGACTATACATCATTGTTCATTGCCTTTAAAATAACGCAAAAATAAATGCCTGGAATAAATTGTGGCCATACACCACCGGAATACTAAACTACAGGGCATTCCTGGCAAATTTATCGGCTTTAATTTTGCCAGACTCTGATTCTACAAATTTGCTTTTCAAGCACGTACATAAGAAGTATTAAGAACCATCTACCAGCCCGAACTCGCCCGAACATAAAGGGTTGACATTAATGCGGCCAATCGGAGTTACAATGCGTATTTTCCGGTTTATTGCAGACGCTCGATTTCCGGCACCCATAAAACTTCAGCTAACCTAAAGAGACAACTACTGGAACATCTCATACTCATTTGCCCAACAGGTATGAAATCTCAGTGGTATAAAACACCAACATCAACTTTTCTTCAACCCAGCCAGGCCAGACAGTTTTTGTTAAATCCGCAAAAATCTTGCAGATAATTCTGACACTATAAACCGTTTCTTCGAACATGGCGATCATCTACGCGCTGGCTTTAATATCCATGGCAGCAGCCGGCCTAGGGCCAGCACAAAAAACGTCCGGTAAACTCTTAGCTGATTCTGTATTGGTTAGGGCATTTGTATACTGTATGTCGTTTTCATTTTGGCATATTTCATCGCAATCTCATACTACAGCAGAGATGTGGTGTTGGATCTACTCATTACGATGAGAATTGATTTTAAAATAAGCTAAACTGGTTATATGGGACGTTTTGGTCGCAAGCACCGTAAACAAAGTCAAAAGTTACAGTAATCCGCAGTTTGCAACAGGAACGCTGAAGGAAGCGGCATTTTGATCGTGAACTCTTTACTTTGACTCGACCATTTTTTTGCAGAGGTCATCATCCCGAATTTCACCTTAAACTGTGAGAAGCCTCTGGTATACAACGGAAAGGAAAATGAGACTGGCTGCTTTGCCAAATGCACAGCCGGCAAATGCCCAGCCGTCGTGCATATGTTCTCGGGTAAACCCGGGAAACCCACGTGAGCGGTGATGTCGGCCGACGCCAGATGCAAACCGGAACGGGCGAATGGTCCTTACACCCTGAAGCTCAACGTCGCCCTCAAGGACATCCCAGACAGCTGGGTCAGGTTGATGAAGATTTACCTGGGGCGTTTGTCACCTACCAGCCACTGCCGTCGGCCAGGAAGCAAGGCGATAGGTTAATCGATACTTGCTTCGCCATTTGCCAGCTTATCGCCTGCAACGCCATTCAGAGCGACTACTATCATTGCGCATTATTCAAGCTTACCAAGCGCATGGAGCCTCCGCTTCGCGCCGGAAGGGACGGAATATCACCGTATTGCGATTCTAGTGCTACCGTCGATTTTGAGAATGAAAAGCTTGCACCAACTGTAACGTGTAGTGGTGAGTTCTCGATAAGTTATATTGTACAGTAGAGGCAGGAAACAGACGCGCTTAGCGGAAGGCAGAAGCAGCCTAGTGAATCCCGAAACTCCAACCGGCAGCCTGCTTCTAATCGGCGTTGTGAGTTTCGCCCGGGGGGTGGACATAATTGCCGGTTGCACATGGCGCCTTATGGGCAAGAGCCAGGACTGTTGAAACTAGCATCAGTACATAGAAACAGGCATCTGCAAACGCGTCGAATATCCTTCAGTCGCCATGAAACCGCGCTTGCTTGGCATCATACCTCGCAGCAAATTCTACGATTTCTATTGGTTTATTGTTAGGCAAGAATGGCTTACAACTAGATTACCCAAAGGTAGATATTCCCAAACTATGACAGCACACCTGATATGTTTTTCATGAATTATTCTGATGAATATTCTGATCACTGAGCAATTTTGTTTTATTGCGGCAAGTTCAAATGGAGCTTTATGATTAATTTTCGAATTTTCTAATAATAGTGGTTAGTGTTCAACATTACAGTATGTACCCGCGTACGAAATGAGTTTCTGTAGCTCATCACTCTAATGAGTCGTCCATAGACCGTGTCACCCCGATACACTATTATAAATTAATCACTGTTAACGGCTTGGAAAATTAGTAATAAAGCGGCATTTGAACTTGCTCCAAAACAAAAATTGTTTAGTGATCAGCACATTTACGACAGCATGTCAGGCATCTTCTCAGATTGTTGGGAGTATCTGCGTTCGAGTAATCTACTTGTCACGGTGAAACAGACACGAAGTGTTTCAGTTTTAACAGAGTGCAAGGCACAACCGAGAAATAACGTTGCGAAGGCTGGCTAACGGGGATTTCCCCTCACATTATTATGGTCCCGCTCTGCAGCAAAGGCTTTGGGGGGAAGAGCGCAATATCCCATGATCCATACAAACTGTGATATATCCTGCAGAGTTTTTTAACATCACAAATTTTAATTTTGTTCCCCGTTGTGCAGATGTACATGTTACACAAGTCAGTATTACGCAATCACACACTAAAAAACAAGAACACATCTTCCATTTCTTTTGATGAACCAACAGTACCCATAACACAAATACCATTTCCGCGCTGTATTTCTATACTAATCCGCTGACGTAGAAACTCCATGGACCGAGGATTTCCGTTATTCTGCGCCCCACTTCCTTCAGAAAAACAGTAGCTCTGGGACCCCAACTTCCCATCGTCTCGAATCCAATCGGCTGAACATGGTATCGGTCAGAAAGAGCGCGGTATCGGGTTTCCTTCTGCCTTTCTCGCTGATCCGCGGCTGCGCCACAAATCGTACTGGTGCGCGCAATATAGGAGTCGGCACATGTGTCTGCGACGGTAACATCCCAGACAAGAGGCTTGCCGGCTTTCCACGGCATGAGCGTAAGACCGTCCGGACGTTTTCCGTCCCTCTGTCCAAACCCGGTGGTTCACAAACTGCAGGAATGCTTGCTGAAATAAGAGCTCTGCGGATGACATCGTTCAATGCAGAATGTCTTGGGTGTCGACCTTTTCCACGCTTACACACTAGCCCGTGGTGCCCATAAACGTCAACTTGCGATTTACAGATGCACCGATGTCCCTTGCACACTTCTGCTCCTAAACGCAGTGCAACTGCGATCCTTAAGTGGGAGTCATCCAACAAATTTCCAAAGGTAGCGACAGGCAGGGCAGACAACCAGGCTCTTGACTCAGGCGAGGAAGCCGCCAACAGACGAGAAGAGGAAATCACGTCCGCGGTTTCCATCATGCTGGCCAAAGCCTTGGTATGCTGCACAGTTGTCCACGTCGACTGGAACTGGCGACGTTCAGGTGGTGGAGGTTCTAGGTTCTAGATCCTGCAGAGTCGAAGTACAGTAGACACAGCTTAATTATTGTTTTTTCTCGTAGGTAATAAGTTCAAAGTGGAAAAAAGTTTCGTTGGACCCAACCGTGGGCCAGTATCAACTGGTGTTGTCAATAATAGACAAAATAGTTTTGGTCTAGCAAACGGGCTTATAGCAGCTCCGCATTTCTTTCTACGACGTTTTAGATCAGGTGCGCAGCCACGGCTGATGCCGACCACGACAGTACAGCCCGTAACGGTGCCCGTTACTGAAGTAACGGACCCAATCGCAGAAGACACGGAGAGCACGACGGTTGCTGTCATTACGCTTCGTAAGCAGCTGTTTGGGTGGCTTTAGTTGTATCCTCTTTATCTCAATACACTAACACAATGACAGCACGTGGGATTTTTCCCACGGTGGGAAACATATAAGCGCTCCCGTTTTTGTTGGATTTATTTCTGTCTACACAGGTCTGCTCGCTTTATCGCTTGTGCTGTTTAACATGATAAATATTATGCCGACGCTACGTCCAGTTTCGACTTTCACTGCAAATATAAGAGTACTATGTATCTAGAACCTAGATATATCGTACTTCGATTTGACTCCGAGCTTGATTACACAATGCGCAGTCGGCTTGTAGCTTAATGCCCCTCTCTGTCTGCGCTCAGCCAACTGCGCATTCTATGATCAAGCTCGGAGTCAAACCGATGTACCCGCGTCCGCCCCATAACATCAAACTCTGACTAACCTGAAACTGAAACAGAAAACCAATGTCATATTTGGATTCCCCATAGTCAAAAACTGCGTCACATGACGTTTTGTTTCGAATATTTGTATCCGGCGATAAACGCGCGATTAATGCAATTTAACCGAATCGCCTTCAAGGTCACCTGGGAAGTCGCTATACTTAAAAGATACGGTTGCTCAGAAAATGAAGGTATAAACTAAGCAAGCGACCAAAAACAACGTGAGCTGAACAGTTAAGTCTTAAAAAGGGAAGGCATGCAAAGAATATTAGTGTGCGTTTTCAAGTTTTAACGCTTTACCAAAATGGTCAAATTCTTAAAGACATAGGAAAAAAATCTTATTTTGTTCAAGGAAAATAATAATATTCACTGATCAACGCGACTCTAGTTGAAAAACCGCTTAGCTGACCAAAATGATAGCAAAATCAACAGAGTGAACAGCTTTTTTGTGACCATACTTGCCAAATCGAAAAATCAAAAAAGCGTTATCGAATGGCGCAATAGGTCCTCGAGCAAACCGAAAAATTAAATAACCAACAAACCCCACTCAAAAGGGCTCAGAACGGAATCTGTTACTTTAAGGAAAGTTTGCAACCGACGGTTACAAACCGTCGATCAAACCGAAAGACCGCTTTATATCAGAACTACTGAGCAAGGTGTTCTTATCAGAAGAGAATTGAAACATTCTGCAGAACCGCATAAACACGAAGTTTTTGCAATGAAGGTTAATCGTTTCTGCCAGGCCAGTTCATAAACTGCATTCACGTTATTTTGCAGATAAACACAGTCCGCTGGATGTAAGATTGGCCGAGAAATAAACTATCATCCAAAAACTATACAGTCCGCTAAGTTACCGTATGACACGCTCGCAAATTCGTTCAGTACGCAAGTGCACATGATATGGCTGAGTACAGATCCCTGGGGGTACACCGCTAGTTATATGGTCGCATTCTAACAGTACGCCGTCCATAACTACCATTTCTTCTCTCCCCATCAGATAATCATCTAACATTCTCAGGCATATCAAGCAATGGTAGGGTAGAAAGTAGTGAAGCATGATCTACTCTATCGAAAGCCTCTGTGCAATCCACAAACATACCATAGACAAATTTCCCGTCATTAATGAAATCCTAGATTTACTTGGTTGCCATATAATAGTTCGGTACTCCGTTTTGCATGGTACACGAATTGGGCATCACCTAGTAGCTGCGGGTCATCAAGAAGCATTCGTATTTAATAAACTAAACAATGTTTGAATGCTGTGAAAACTGGGTGAGGAGCAACAATCGGGCGGTAACTGCTCAGTGCAGTCTGATCGCATGAGGACTTTGGAACAGCAATTACATGTCCAGCCAGTAGGGAATTTGGCGGTGTTCAAACAAATATTAAATAGTATGTCAAAAGGTTAAGCAACAGCAAATCCACAGGCTTGTAAAAGCTAATTCAAAAATTGTAAGGCCCGCAGGAACACGAACCATCCATTGAAGATAAAGTTAAACAAACATCGTTCTCGCTGATTTCACACGGGGGTGTTGAGCTG
>JAQGAU010000677.1:0-24976 GCA_034698045.1 Paramacrobiotus richtersi | reverse complement strand
CGGTCTGTTTTTGTTGCGGCTGCAGTGTGTGTTCTATTAATCCGCATCCGACGGCCACGCTAACTGCTGCGCTCTCTCTGTGGCCCGCCAGCACACACACACAGACACTTTTGCCTTTCATTTCTCTTTTTCTCACTGGCATCAATGCATGAAATAACAACCTTGAGCTAGTACTGTAGCGACACTGATCAGCCATTGTGCTGTACTGGGATTCCCTATACCGTACGATATTCATCACGAGGTTACATTTCACCAAACTGGAATCTCCGTTGAATGCTTCCGGATTAAATTGTGGATTGACATGTGCTACCGGGATTTAATAGAAAGGTAAGAATTGCGAAGGAACGGTTTACGCCTTAAACATTCAAGTAGAAATGGTTTTGAATACGAAATTTTGCCTTTTTTATTTGATTTTTAATCCGACGTGAGAACCCCTCTGATTATTTTGTGTGTAGTTCTGAAGTTGGGATCCTCTGACTAACATAACTGCCGGTGCGTAACTGTCTGGTCTTTTTGGAAAAAGGCAGGAAAGTAAAAAGGTTGGTTTGGTTTCAGTTTTTAGTACTGACATAACTATAGTAGTTAATTTAGCGCAAGCTTCGTTGTATCACATTCCCAATAAAGAGTAGTGTACGCAGAAGGTATCCCAGTTGTTAAAAACGTTTTAGCAGTCACTGCGATGTGCTAGATATAGAGCACTACGTTTCTGACGCGGAGACAAAAATGTAGAACATGGTGTTTCACGAAGTGGAATTGTACTCGCGCTCTTCATTCTCCCATCGAGCTGACACTGACAGCCATTATTGTTCATCTGACACTCGGAATATAAATTGTGCAATCTATACGGTCCAAGTTATTCATTCGTTTTGTGATGCATTAAACGATCACGATTATTGTGTACTCTCACAGCGGGGGGCGGCTACCTGGTCATGCGGCAGTTGTATTGTGTAGCTGTCTCTCCAATCGTCCGCTTGATTATCGGTGGCGTTTTGATTTCCAATACATCGATTGGGCTGCATTTAGATAAACATACAATTACAATATTCTTTACATCTGAAGATTGCTTCTAAACACACGGTCAGCGCGTCATTACTGGTGTGCTGTGCTTACTGAAGAATTTATCTTGCTTTGTGGATGACGTCATAAAACTTGTCTTTTATGTCAAATTTGAATTGCTTTACAACAGTAAACCGTGTACATCGCTGTGATGCGAAGAGGTGCGATGTTATACTTCGTGAGAAAGCTTCCAAGTTTCTGCATCGTAAAACCAGAAATTCTCTTATTGACAAACATTGCCATTGGTTCCGCTGGCTGCGCTTCATGAGCCGGGCCATTCCAATCTGTCGTTCATGCCCGTTCGAATTGCGCAAGTTATAACGCCGAGTTATGACGTTATCGTGATCGGCAGCCATGCCACACATGCCCGGCTTGTTTAGCTGCACGGTCGTTTACTTTAATGGCCGCCTATCTTCTGTACGATTGTGTTGTTCATCACGGGAAACTAGCATTCTTTGCTGACATCGAAGAATGTAGAGTGTTTGCTGTGAAAACGTGTGCGATGGATCGCGCTATTCTTCTAGATGAAGCCTTGTTGTATTTCGTGAACGTGACGTCTGATCTTGTAGTAGACTGCGAATTCAGCGCATTTTGTGATGTTTATCTATTAAAAAAAGAAATTGTTGATTGTCGGACTCTACCTTCTGGGGAACGGCCAAAAACCGTTGTAGAACAGGCGAAGTTTCGGAACTATATGGCACTGAAATAGATGAGAAATAAAACGTTTCCCAGCAAACTGCGCTGTGTAAGAAATTCGCTTCTAGCTATGTGCGAGTTTACGTATAGGCAGGAGTACTTGTACTACTAGTGCAGTTAGTACATACAGTACTGCAGCTGTTTTGTACAAGGAAATCCGTCGAAGGCTGTTTTTAAGGACCGAAGAATGGAGATCTGCTTGTTTTTAGCATCGAAATTGCGCGCGGTAAGGTTAGTTTAATTTTGGCTATTCATCCTCCCCTTCGCATGCTAATTGGGACAAATTGTTTATCTTTATTTTTGAAATTTATATTGTGTCAACATCACTTCACTTCTGGGCAATTGCGGAATACACTGTTATGTACATGTACAAAAAAACAACTCTACATTGACAACAACAGTCTGAATTGTCAATAGGTGCGATTCGCGGGTTCAGTGCAGAAAGCGTTTATGATGCTAATTAATTGACTGCATTTATGTAACTGGTTTGATTAATCGGAGTGCTGGAGGTTTGTGTATATGATGCCGAGTAAATCTTGGCCGTGACCTGATGAGCTGATGCACACATAGGTGCCGCTGGTTCCCGGTAGCGGAATGGGCATTTTTAATACTGAATTCATACATTCATGTTATCGAAATATCGTTTATCATCAACAAGTGGCCACTTGAGTATTGGCTGCTCCTCATTGAGAGACGATGATGGACGTGACTTGACTGTGGGACCTGTTGCTCGCTCGAGAGCTTCGTCTAGCTTACATACAGTTCCTTATCGATTCGGCGTTCCTCGATACGTAGATCGACGATCGATCACAGTAACATAATTAATTTGTTTTTAATTTATTGAAGGTGTGGTTACTTACACCAGGTCTAACACTGGTAAAATGTAACCACAAGAGACACTGTATCAACTCCCGGTGCAAGAAAGGGTAGCACTGATATGGTCTCTGTGGATCAGTTCTACTAGTTTGACCATAAAGGGTTCCGGAACCAAAAGAAGGTGACTTGCTACTGAAAAAAAAAGTGTTACCGATTTGCATAGTTTGGAACGTTGCTTGCTCGTGTCATGAGGGAGGTTTCCGAAAGAAGAGAGCACCTTTCGCAGGTAGAAGCGGGATCATAGGAAAAGCGCCAAGATTGTGAAGGAGAGAGCGCTAGGTGCACGTTGCTTGTCATGGCGTTGCGGTGCAGGCGATCCGGATACTATCGCAGCCGCGAGTACTGTACTATTAATTTTATCATGTTTTCCGCATAAGCAGCGCTTAAAGAGTACTCCAGTCTGCTTCGGCATCTTCCTACGGTTTAATTTGATTATGTTTGCGAACTGCCGCATTATGAAGCTCGTTGTCAGCGTACGGAACAAATACGAACGCAAACAGAGAGTCAGTAGCTTCGTGGTGAATTTTCAGTTTTGTCTATGTGAAACGATCGAACATAATTACTGACCACGCGAATGAACGAGGCAATATGCCGCATTTTCCTGGACATATGCAGATTGGTCATGTAACCATAACACGCTGCATTTTACAGCGAAGGAAGGACTGTGGACAAGATAACGTTGGTGCTGATAAACACGCAACAATGCATAAGCACCGGAGTAAGAGCGATAAGATATGATTTCACAGCAAATGGAGCAACCACTTCTGCAATAACAACTTTCTACAGTCAGTGCGGAGATTGCCTGTCATATCACTACGAAGTAGTTCTCTGTCGTATTTTCCATAAATATTCTGATCAAAGAACGATATTTCTACAAAATTAAGTGGATTTGACTGAGATTGGCCTGAACTGTAACTGAACCACGAGTATCGTCAGGTACGTAACTCACTAAATAACAACCACCAGCCAGAATCAAATTTTTTAAGGATCTTGTTCGACCGGAAGTTAGCAGACGTCCATATACTTAACTCCGACGCTTTTGGGTTTGTTACGGAAGTTTTCCTGTAGTCCTTTCGGACACCGTAAATGTGTTCGAAGTAGTCCGATTTGCTCGAATTTTGACGAACATGTTCCTCGTTAGTTACTCGTAATGAGTCATTACGAGGTCTGGAACCGTATTGTTTTTGCACCTATTTTTCCACAAATGACAAAGTTATGAGGATTAAACTGCACTATGTATGTACTGCTAAGATCAGACGATGCTGCTCCGGTTTCATCACCCAGCATCAGCGCACAGCAGTTACTTGAACTGTTTTTTGGGTTTTGCTGGATTGTTCTTTCTGATTCGTACAGAAACCAATCATCTCGGTGGCTGTACGATCGAGTCAACAGTCACCGGCGTCAATGAGGCGGTTTTAACAGCGGAATTTGTACGCGTTCGAATTGTTCGACATATCGGAATTGGAGGGTAGCATTGTTTGTGTTCCGCAGTATTCAATTATGATTAGCATTAGCAATGAAGCCCGCGTCAGTGTACAGCTGACTTTGACTAATAAGCTCTAATTCTCTACTGATAATGACCATGTGCTGCTGATACGGACAGTCTATGGTTATTTATTTTTTAATTTACCTGTGCGCTTTCGCGCCATAGTGCCGTTTTGTTTTCCATCGAGCAAAGAAATTCAGAATATTTTGAATGTGAAGAACTTGCTCTCTCGTGTGAAGAGGTTTTGCAGAAATACTCAAGTTGATGGATGGTTTCGCTCTCGTTCAGCTTGTGTTAGAGTTGGATGTATGAGTCAAATCTGGGCCGTGAATCGTTTTATTCGATCCACTCGATGACGCGCCGGCGTACGACTGATTACGTAAAGTGTGGCAAATTAGTCACATATTGGAACAAATTGTGTTTTCCAGATCAGCTGATTATTCCTTTATCGTTTGTACGTTCGTAATAATCGACAATATGCACAATTGAGCTCGTGTTTTGTAATGTGAACTTTATACCATTGAGCACGTTAGTAACTTTAGTGTACTCGTCCAGTACACGATGTTGCTAAACTAATGGTTGTTTTTGTTTTCGAACAGTGTGGATGCGGCCCGTTAATGCGAGTTGTCCAAACTGTGCAGACTAGTCAATGCAGAGAATGAATCGTGAAGAATCGTACGAACGCGAACGACGCTTCCCGCTGGCGGGCAGCGGCCAACTGCAGAGCGGTGCCAGTAAGCTGGCCGTGAGCAGCGCCAAGGCTAACGGCCACTCCGCACTGACAAACGGCCACGGCAAATCCGGGAATACCAACAGCACCGGCAGCGCCGGATACTACTCAGGTACGCCCAGTTCTTACATCTTCACGGTCGAAGAAGAAAAACTAGAATCGCTTGATCTGGAAAACTTTGATAAAAATAGTTATCCGTTGATTTGTAACTTTAACGTTAGTGATCTATGAGTGATCCATAAAAAGGTTTTTTAATGGTAGTATTAATAAGTAATGGAAAGCTGAAAATAGCCTACCTACGTACTCGGTTTACCAAATGTATAACAAAACTCCCGAATATGCTTACGAGCCCTGTTCCATGTTGTGCTGGCTGGAACAAGTTTTTTATTTGATTGGAGTGTTCTACAGTGTGTGGATATTAGTACGGAACATGAGTTAACCATTACTACAACCTTCTGGAAAAATTCGCTAGCTTGTTCGAAAAAATCTCATCTTCAGAGATAGCGTAACAGTATAAACAGAAAATGACAAGTGTATGGATAAAGCTAAAACCATCTACTTCGAGTCAAAAGCTTTTGCCACTCAGAAATGTAGGAATCTTGAGATGTTTGTTTGGAATCTTTTGTCATGAGAACAGCTTCGATTAATTGCTCGATATGCGTCATGCGGCGCGCCGAGCGCCAGCGTGAATGGCGTGTTATTACAGTTTGGCACGTTGTGTGATGGTTGGGTGTCATATTTGTAGGTCAATCAAGCAGTGAAGATGGGGCGCTCTACACGGTGGATCATTTGGCCACATTTACCGTCGGAGAAAGTTACGGTGAGTTGGCGTACAAATCAATCACGCTTCCGTGGGTTTTATACCGCCATTTTCACCGTGCAGGGCAATTAAATTTAACCGTCCGTGGCATACATACATTTTTGATGGCATTCCATTTCTGACCACGGCCGTTGAGCTTGTGATTACTAATCATATAACTACCAGTCTTTTAAAGTCGCAAAATTGATTTTAAAATGAAAACGTTTGTTTTGAAAGTGCATAAGGTTAACGGTCTCGCAAAATATATAGCAAAGTTTCCGCGGCTGCTGACCATTGCGTAATTAACAAGACAACCACTTCTCAGCCATAAATTGGCTGACGCGTTTGTGTGGCTTGTCCGAAGGAAGGAATCGTTGGTTGTTGAGCTTTAGAAGTATTTAGTCTGAGTAACGAATATGCTGACTTTCCTCAAGTATAAAACAGTGTATTAAATTTAAATTTTCTTATTACTTTGTACTGATGCATAGAAACAACTAGGCAATTATTGAATAAAAGATGTACGTATGTCAAACAAATAGAAAAGCTCTCAATACTATACAAATGTATACGAAGGTAAAACAAAGACTTTCGACACTCAGCTGTACGTGAATTTGCATGCATTTGCAGAATTAGTCCACCCACAAGATGGTCTCCGTCGACTACGGCAGATGGAGAAGTCCAGCGGGATCTGGACCCAGCGAATGTACCTCCGCGTCGAGCATAACTGGCTCGTCATCATCGACTATGAAAACGGGGTAAGGCGCTATTAACCGATCCACAGCGTACCCTGTGTCTTGCTTTCACTTTGCATTAAACCCCAACAACTCATTGTAAGACAGGGCTGACGAATCTCAGTATCTCACTAATCCACTGCCGAATACTTGTAGGACACGGTGGAGCGTTTCCCGATGGAGCTGGTGACTCAGCCGTCGCACTTTCTATCGCAGGATCCCAAGGAGCTTTACAACAACATTCTCCTCTTCACCGTCAAGGCCGATCCCCGCTCCAAACTCAACGCCGGCATCTCCGAGATGCACCTTTTCCACTGCCTTAAGACGTCGGCGCAGACCATCGCCGACAGCGTCAATGTCCTCCTCCGGCAGCACAATGCATCTGGTAGCGACAAAGCCGTCTCGTACGTTCGATTATACTTGCACTCTCACCTTAGAGGTGCATCAGAAGCTAGGCGCAGTTTTTTACCGCAAACTGACTTAAAATACTTATGTTTAGTGTAACATATAATTACAAGAAGGACGTTAAAAGAATGCGAAAGTTATGACCTGCCTTGTAATACTATGACTCTAGAACGCGGAGGTAGTGATAAGAAACAACGATTGGGATAATGCTTTATGCTTCTCGCAATTGGGCTGGGTACACTTTAAATCCTTTAACGAAGATTTAACGAAGTCGATCATGCGTAATGACGTCTACAAGATCGTTTTTTTTACGAAACGCTCATGTGATTTGTTGGTTGAGCAGGAGCAAAAGAAAAGGCGAGAACGGTATGCTGGTGGGCGCCGGCATGCTCGGCGGCATGTCCATGGCCTCCATCCCGCCCCCGCCCTCCAACCCCCCACCGGAACCGCCGGTGCAGGGCGTCAATGTCAAGGAACGGGTCGACACGTTTAACAGTTTCCTAGGTAATGGACACTTTATTTCTAATTTCGTCAGTCTCTTTGAAGTTGCGTTTAATCGGTACAGTCGAGGGGCGCAGTGATCCGCGCCGCTTCCAGAACGGCCAAATGGGACGCACGTACCTACTGCACGAAGATAGTGAATCACAGTCACAGCGGAGCGACAGCACCAGTATCAACTATGAGCGGGATGTGGCCATCCTCAACCACTGCTTCGACGACATTGAACGCTTCATCGCCCGCTTGCAGTATGCCTCGGCCGCCTACAAGGAGCTCGAGCGTCGGAGGCGACAGCGCAAGAGCAAAAAGAAGGAAGCCGGCGGTCAGTATGTTTTTTCCAACATGTTTTTGTTAAAATAACAAGGATGTGGTTTTGCAGACGGTATGTTACTAATGCGGGCCCGACCACCGGCCGAAGCGGAATTTATGGATATTCTGCAGAAATTCAAGCTCAGCTTTAATCTGTTGGTAAATATCAGTTGTGAGCGTTTCTTTAAAAATTACCAACAATTATTGTACAGTCCGTAGTAAAATCTATATGAAAAACAACTAGAGAACAAACGGTTTATGTAAAAATCTCTAAACTTGTCGCACCGGAATTCTTGGTCGACATTCTTCGAATTTAAACGAACAATGTCTGCCCTGATTGAAAATAAAAAATTGCACGAAGTGTAAAAACTGAAAAAAAAATTGTTGTAAATAAAAAACTAATATTTTTTTACAACAGAAAATCGTAATTTTCAAGCCCATTGGTTATGGTCGCCTGTGTGTGTACAGGGCAAACTCCGCTCGCACATCCATGACCCGAACGCACCCGAACTGGTGCACTTCCTCTTCACGCCGCTGGCGCTGGTGGTGGACGCCAGCCTGGACGCGGCATACGGGCCAAACCTAGCGGGCGGCGTTGTGGCTCCCCTCCTGACCGAAGAGGCCAAGCAGCTGCTGCTCAACTGCCTGACCAGCAAGGAGAGCGACCTGTGGTTGTCGCTGGGCGAGGCCTGGAGCCAGAGTCGCGCCCAGTGGCCGGGCCATGTTCCTAACTACCAGCCAGTCTTTCATGATGGATGGGAGCCGCAGTTGGACCGCGAACTGACGGCCGGCGGGGGCGCCGCCACGGCCTACAGTGATCGGTTGCGCGGGCGTCTTGAGCACAGCTGGAAGGAGGTACGGCAGAGAATACACCTCTTTTTACCTTCTACATGTTTGGTTTCATGTTTTAACGTACACATAAAAATAGACATAAAAATAATGAATAAATAATTATGTTAATTGTTTATTTTTATGTTAATTATTTTATTCATTATTTTTATGTATTATTATTATATTTTCGTTATATTACTGATTATCTAACGTGTTTTCTTCCTATTTGAGTATTCATATTTTTCGGCATTGGTTGTTATCCACAAAATCTTCCACAAAACATTGTGTTTCGTTGTTTAAAGGAGCGAGATTTTGAGCAGGACAGCAACGGCGATTACCCGGCCTATCAAGACCAACGCTCCGACTATCGGCAAAACCTTGACTCGACGCCTTCCCCATCGCCTCGCCAATATTCCGAAAAGTAGGTCCTCCGCTATATCTCAATTGCATAACACCAGTTAGATGACATCCCTGTGTGTAGAGAGCGGGAACGGGATCGCGACCGGCACAGCGACTTCAGCGACGGTGTCGCTTCAGAGAATGACTTTGAACGCCGGCAGCAGCGGCGTTATACCGGCGATGTGCAGCTGGAAGCCAAGGGCCGAACGGTCAAGTTAGTCCAGGTGCAGCATGCTCGGAATGGACGAAATGACAAGGAGCTCAGTGTCCAGCAAGGCGAGATACTGGAGGTGAGCAGCCATTAATGTTCATAATATTCAGAACGCCGATAAACAGTATCCGGAAATCTAATGCGGCCAAAAGTTTGAACACATTTCCTTCGCAAATAACTCAGCGTTTCATCTTTCTCTCAGACTGAAGCTGTTATCACAAATGCACATATATGATCATTCAGAGCCAATTTTCGGCCCGGAAGTACTTCCAAAATTGTAAGAGTCTTTCGTACAGGTACTGAACGACAGTCGCAAGTGGTGGCAGACACGCAACACTCGCGGCCAAGTGGGCTACGTACCCCACACGATCGTCAGCGCCTACGACGCGGCTACCTCGGCCGACGAGTACGCCTACTCCCCGCGCCGCCCCAACGGCAACCGCTCCCACCGGGACCGCTACCACGACTGAGACGGCATTTGTACGCCCGCGACGCTTCTTCCTACTTGATTAATGTCTATGTGTTGGGGCACCACGCCGAGCTGCCATAGTACTCGCTATTACTGTCCGACGTTGTTTTTGTCTTGCTGTATACGATACCGGTGAAGAGTAACCAGTGTTTAATGCGTATATGGTTGAGGTTACACCGGTGCATTGTTAGTGAGGGGTTTTGGCCGTTCGCCACCATTGATCACTGTTTGTTCTGGTTAATTAAATTATTTTTATGTAATGATAGATTGTATCGCTTGGTCATCAGCACATGCAGGAAGGTTTGTCAGGTGGCGCAACAAAAGACTGACCGACACAGGACTGTAAGAAACAGTACAGAGGTAGAAAATTCCTAATATTTCAAGAACAAAAAACCGCTACAAATGTCGGTTTCCAGAAATTCTTGCGGTACCTGTACTAGCCGATAAATCTAACCACGAATTCGGGTTGCGACACTAGCAGACTACAGACAGGCATTCACAGCCATGAGTGCCATTATGGTCAGTTTGCGAGGATCCAAGGCGGCCAGACTGTCGATCGTCCACTCTTTTCCTTTGTATTCCGGTGTACTGTCAACGTCTGCTGCCTGCATATGCTGGAGAAATTGCATCAAACAAGATCCCTGATTTTACTGCCTGACATTTAAGTTACTTATTTAGTTACACACTTTGTAAAAAGTGTTTCTTTGGATTCATGTAACCATTTTTGAGATTTCTCTGGATTTGTTTCGGTAGATAAGCTTTCTGGACGAAAAGACGTCGATTGTCGTCTCGCAAACTCAGATCGAAAAAACTTTCTCATTCAGAATTGTCTTCCAAAATTTTTTCATTGTCTGATGAAGCTACTCAGTGGACCAAGGGGCCAGAGAGGATCGCGGCACACCAATGTGTAGCTGCTTGTTTTGCGTATGCAGACAAACTATACGGGCGATTATCTGCCACATAGCATAATATGCAAAAAACACACCTTCGGCTACTAGCTGTCGTCTTAAGTATTTTTAACTGCGCACTCGCTACTATGCTGCAGCTTTTACTGACAAAGTTTCGGAACCAAATCTCGTTACTTACCCAAAGAACACGACATGCACATGGACATTCCGGGTTGTGTTGGTCATAGTGGGCACTAACATTGGCGACCAGTCTGTCCAGCTCACTTTGCTGGGTTTGTTTCCACACAGATGCAGCTGGATTGTTGGTATTCACATCCAGACGCAACTTTTTAACCGGTATGGTGAATGATAGTCTATCGCGAGGCTGGTCGGACGGATAGTTTGCAAATGACGACGGTGTATCAAAGGATATTACAAGAACGGTATTGTAGAACAGAACATTATGGCACATGTCAACGAAGGATTTCAGTATGTAGCGAGGCCAGAGACGTATACGGTCTGGATCAGTGAACAACACTTCCAAGGTCACATCACAGAGTACGAGAGTATTGACACGCGGAAATCCACATCCATCGAACACGTCAGAGAGGGTGCTGGCCACCCGATGAAGATACCAATACTTTGCCTCGCAAAATTGACACGCACATCGCAACCGCGGACCAACCAGCGACAGAAACTTGGTGCCCCGGTGCAGAACGCTGCACAACTGCCCAGCGGCCAGATGTGCCGGAGTGTTGTGCACTGGCAGTCGCACGTGGATCGTCGTGTGTTCCATAGCCAAAATGTCCCGCCACACGCTACACACACGGCGTATCTTCAACTGGGCCACGCTATCAAGAAAGCTTAAGGTTTCAGCGAGAAGGTCACGTGGTAGAACCTGGCCAATGTGGGGATCTGACGTCGCTACATGATGCTGACTGGAGATGTCCAGGGTATTGTGAAGTGCCAGCGCGTTGGTTTCTGTCGTGGTCAATGGAGTGCGGATGTGTTTGGCGCGCACGCAGGCCAGGACTGTAGTCTCTGCTAGAGCCACCCGAACCAAGATGCACGACCGATGCTCTATCCACAGGACGTTTGCTAACAATCCCGGATGCCACTTCCACGACTCATCCGCTTGCAAACGGAAGAGCACTTCAACAGGAAGATTCCGCAGTTTATCAGGATATTCGCCCACTTCCGGGCGATGTGCTGGGATGATGGAAGTAGTTTGCTTGGTAAGATGGTAGACGCGGTTCATCGGCACGGGAACAGTCTTGTCTCTACCGCACTGGAAATCAATCAGCAGTTCAGGGCCGTCCCGGCCCACAATTATTCCGTACTGCATTAATCCATCATCCCCTCGGACAGATACGGCACTTGGTGTGTAGACCTCTCCGTAGAAATGTGGTTTCAACAATTGCATGGCCATTGCAGATGATTGAAGCGATGGTCAGTTGCGTGCGTTATTGCTAACTTCCAAAGAACCGGCCAAACGATTAGGTTTAATAACAGCTGTTCTGCACAGCTAATGTACAGAAACTAATGATCTAGCATAGCATCTAACATCTACCATCTAGCATCTAGCATAGGCATAGCCATAGACAGTTTGTTCAGTGCTGCTAGCAGCAGACTAAATTCTGGACCTTTGGCAGATAATTTAGCAAATGAACGCCTTGCAAATGCACATGAAGATAATCGTCAATAATAATCGTACAGTTCAGGAATTATATAGGTCGAGTGGACGTGGCGTGCACTACATGGCCGAAGGGAAACAAGTACGTATACATATGCGACTTATAAAACTAGCCGACTAAACTAGCTGCCTGAGCTGGTTCCGGGTCAGAACATGTTTCTCTTAACTCCTTCCAGCAATACTCGTCCTAAGGTTTGTTGGGCTGAGAGCAGCGGACACTAACGCAAAAAAGTTATGAACAATGCCCCGGTTTTCGCAGCAGCTGGGTGAAAGAACGAGAGAGAAAACTGCAGTACAATAACATGTCAACACCTTATATACAGGATTCACATAACCAGACAAACGCCAGTTGGAAGAAATATCCGTCATCTCGAAGCCGGTAAACAGTGATTGTACCTTTTTACAGATCGTCTGTTCAGTACACTTTTTTAATTTGATCGTTGCCCGTTTACCGAACCTGCCAGTACAATGGATCCGCAACTTCGTAAATCATATTTTTATGGCGATATCTGCACATCAGGTGCTGTGTCTGTCCGTGGGGACGATGGACTATTTCACTACGGGATCGTGGTGGGCCGACAGGGGACTGGACTGCTTATCGATTTCCAGTGCGGTAGTAACATGACTGTTGCCGTGCCAATGCAGCGAGTCTACCAACTGCCCAAGGCAGCGGCATCCGGCTTTCTGAAACATTGCCCTTCGGAAACAGTTGAAGTGGACAACGTCCCCGTGGAAGTGCTCTTCCGTGCACAAGCGGATGAACCGTGGAAGTGGTATCGTGGATTCTTAGCCAAGATTCTCTGGATCAACGGTCAAGCTTGCGTCTTGGTTCGGGTGAATGTATCAGTCAGTGCCACAGTCCTGGCCTGTGTGCGCGACATACAGATTCGTACTCCATTGACGGAGACGGAAATGAACCGGCTTGCAGTCTGTAACATCCAGGAAGTTAGAATTCAGCCGCATCATCCTTCGACGTCCGATCCCAGGATTAATAAGGTGCTGCCGCGCGATCTCCTGGCCGAAACCTTTGGTATGTAACATTCATTACGTTCTTGGTAATGCTGCATGTGAAGCGATATATGAGAATAGTTAAGACACATGGTGAGAGAATAACAGTGGCCGGAAAAAGAACAGTGCCCTGCAATACAATAATTACGTAATTAAAGAAAGTTAAGCACGTACCACGTTATATTAGTGGAAGTATATATTATCTAGGGAGTATTCAGTACGCAAAGCGAAGGCGAAACTGCATTCATACAGCACCTCCTTATGGCAATATCTGATTTCACAGGTTTGCTGGACAGCGTGGCACAGTTGAAGATTCGCCGCGTCTGCACAATGTGGCGGGATACCATGGCGCTACAGTGCACGTCGAAGCATGTGCAGCTGCGCGTGCAGAACACTGCAGCGCACCATTTATCTGGGCAGTTGTGCGCCTTAATGCGCCACCAAACCAAACTCTGTCACTTGTTGGACCGCGAATAGGAGCTCCGTGTCGGTACTCGGACTGCGGACCTGAATGTGGATGCATGAAGCAAGTAATCAGTAGCTTTTCCAGCGTGTTCCATGCATGTGCATATCCTTGTCTCGAAGCAGTTGTGCTTAGTGGAATAACTATGGAAGTGAGGGTCTCAGGTACACAAACTGCGGACCTGCTGCGTCACTGGCCGCGTTACATTCTACCGTCCTTCGCCATCCTGTGCCGTTCTGTACTGTTCTACAATACCGTTCTCGTGGTGGTTTTCTGGGCACCGTCTATGATGCGGCGTATCGAAGAGTGTAAAAGACTATCGTTCACGATACCGATTAACAAGCTATATCTGGAGGTAAACACGGACGCTTTAGCAGAGCCGGTATGGACACAAACCTCCCACAGTGAACTGGACAGATTAACGGAGAAGGTTGCTGGCCACTTCACCGATCACAACCCGAACTGTGAATGCAGGTAATACGCGGTCATCCGAACGACTCTTGTGGCACCCAAGCCCGATAACACCGGCACCAAGTACCATCTGCGGAGTAACTGTTCCCTGCGCCCACGGATCAACAGTGGAGAAGCTGACTGTATTATGGAACGAATTAGAGCTGCCTGTGACTGCCTATCGATCACTAAGCTCTTTCCGGAATGCTTTGGACGACGTTTGTTGGACCGATATTTCCTGGGCTAAGAAGAACCTGTCTATCCCTTAGCTGCTTTTAGCTTTTTAACATCTACACTATCTTGTTATTGTTGTTCTGTCTTTTTCTTGTGTTAGTTGCAGGTTTGTTTTTCGGGTTAGTTGATTGCATGATTTCGACTATTGTTTTTCGCCATTGTTACCGCTGTCTGTTGCCTCGAGGGGGCCTTGCCCCGTTGCACAGGACAATAAACTACTATTATTATTATATTATTGCATGGGTTACGCTCTTTATGTACGTTGCAAAATTTTCACGTCTATACAGAACGCGACCCATTATTAAGGTTGCTTGATTGGTACAGGTTCTCAACTACATGCAGTCAGCGGATCCCGAAAGTGCGGCTGAATACCGAGGAAATGAATGGACGACCGACAATCTGGCCACCCCGGATGTCCGCAAACTGACAGCCAGTGTACTTTTGGGTATGAATGCCTGCCTGCAACCTCGTCGTAGTACACGAACAACCTCGATGTAAAACCTACCTGGGGATGCGATGTGGAGAATGACCGCCATGGGATCTTAAAAACTAATGTTTTTTGGATTTCTTGTCACTTCCACGCCTGGTCATGCAGTTGCCTACACCGTCGAGCAGGCATTGAGGAGGAAGGTTGCGTTTTCCATGCATATGGTAGTTTACACTATTTATCGGTCTGGTTTATTTTTTCATCGGTTGCTCTCATGATTCGTACGACATTTCCTCATTTTGTTGTGCTTGACATCTGTGTTGGCATCTTTGTCTGGAGAGGTGTACCGTACAAGTACGTTATCACGCACTGGATTGTTTGTTGTGTAGCGTAGTGCGTACCATGGACGCCGTACATAATGTCACTGATATTTCACTGATACCCTTCGTGGACCGCCAATATGCCCTAAGTACAGTACATGTACATGACGTTTGTAAATAGTTTGTTCCGACCAGCTACAAATCACAATATGTATGTACTGCCCGTTGTCAGGTGTTTCGGCAGTAAAGTGTAGCCTACTAATTCATTAATTTTCTGGAAAATCCGTTTCATAAGGAGTTAGATAACGTCATGTCATAACCAGGATGTACAGTTTACTTCACTGCCTGACTGCTTCTCGAACAAAAGAGAAACAGACTGAGTCAGAAGGGTCTCCGGTCCAAGCAGGACATCAACTCCGAAAGGACGAAATCACAGTAAGCGCAGTAAATATTCGGATCAGATGCACTATGATACACGAATTTAGACCCATTCATCTTGATTTGCCTATCTCGGTTTGATAGGTTCCCTACCAGAATTCCGTCGGGTTTTGTTGTTTTTGTTTGATGCACGTTTCCTGGAATTCATCGCAAAATATAAGTACCCTACAGGACGGAAGACACAGTTTCAAACTTTACTTTATATCGACTTCAAGTCCGGTACCGTCTGGCTCCGACCAACTGCGGCTTTGTAAGTGTATGAACGGCTGTTTCGATCCCAAAAATGTTAAATGCTCTGAAAATCAGTGCTGTGATTTATCATTTAACATTTGTTTCCTTCGTTATGCATCACGTAGCGGATGTGCGGACGTGCATAACAATTGTAACGTACTCTGTACGAAACTTTGGCAGTGATTTACCGATTATTTAGTAAATTTCCAAATTCCGTACTATTTTCCCTTTCCCCGAACGCGGTATATCCACCGCTTGTACAGTCGCTTGTATCACTCAGCAGTTGTGCATCTGCTGAATTTGATCTTTTCTAGTTTCCCGGCGCTGCTAGTATCGCACCAACGCGCAACCATCGATCAACAATGAACGCGGAACTTATCCAACAATATTTCCAAGGAGAGGTATACGTAGTAGGTGCTGTGAACGTGAGGGGGGACGATGGATTGCTGCAGTACGGGATCATTGTGGGCCGTCAGGGCACACAATTCCTCATCGATTTCCAGTGCGGCAAGAAAATGATAGTTCCAGTGCCGCTGGACAAGATCTACCGGCTTGGGAAAGGTCCGGCTTTCACCACTCCGCAACTGCACTGGACTGAGCAAGCCGATCTCTTGGCTGCAGCTCGAAATGTGCCTGTTAAGGTGCTCCTCCGTTCTCTGGGGAACAAGCCATGGAAATGGTATCCGGGACTGCTGACCAACGTTATGTGGACAGAAAGTCAGGCTTATGGGTTGGTTCGGGTGAATGTATCACAAAATGCGACGATTCTGGTCAGCGTACTCGTCAAGCAGATCCACATACCGTCCACCAAGAAAGGAATTAGTCAGCCTGCAGTTCAGCATACACAGGACGTCATTGTCCAACCGCGTCATCCCAAACTCAATCATCTTGTACCGCGCGATTTGCTGGTCGAAATCTTTGGTGCGTGACGTTCGGTCTAGATCTTACTACTATTGTTTGAGACTGAGGAGTGGTAGAGAAGACAATGTAATACACATAATGATTAATAGGAAATTATTCGCCAGAGACGTCGTTTATCCTTCCGATTCTAATCTACCAATCTGACTTTCTTTAGTCCCTCTGATATTATGTACTAAAAGCTGAAACTTACGCACAACGATTAGTTATGACAAGATTTGGTGTTACAGGTTGCTTGGACAGCGTGGCCCAGTCAAAGCTTCGTCGCGTCTGCATACTGTGGTGGAATATTATGGCGCTCAAGTGCATGTCGACACATGTGCAACTGCGTGTACAGGAAGGTGCAGTAAAGCAGTTACCTGGGCAGTTGCGCTGCGTTATCCACCAGCATACCAAATGCATGTCCTTAATTGGTTCGCGACTGCGGACCGTCAGTCTTAGCTCGCACCCCAGAACAGAGTTTGCATCCGTGCAAGAAGTAATCCTCCGCTTAACGAAGGAGAATCGACCATTGCTCGATAGATGCCGAACGAAAAAGCGACCAGCGTCCCGTTCTTGTGTATACCCTCGTCTCGACACTTTCGTGTTCAGTGGCTTGAGTGTGGATGTGTCGTTCAGGAGTCCTGACCAGTTGCGCTATTGGCCGCGCTCCATAGTCCCCTCCCTCGCCAACATGTGCCGTTCGGTTGTCTTCGACAACTGCGTTCTCATGGTCACCTTTGTCATACCGTCTCCGTTCCAGTCGTATGAAAACCCGATCTTCTTTGCAACACGATCCTTGTGCATACCGATTAAAAGGCTGCGCCTGAATGTCAATACGGAGGTTTTAGCCGAGGGGGTGTGCACGCAGAGTGAACAAAGTGAACTGGACAGGTTGGCCGACAATCTGACAGTCTATTTGAAAAAATACAAGCCGGACGCGTGTCGTATAGCGGACATTCTTTGGGTAAGAAAACAAACCTGTAGAAAAATACTTAAGGAGCAAAAATCTGTGCACGTGCAAAGAAAACGACGGAACGAGTCAGCTTCTTTCACACAAGCTTATTTCACATAGGTTCTCAACAACATGCAAGCAGTAGACCCCGATAGCACACCTGAATACAAAGGAAAGAAATGGACGAACGAGAATTTTCCCGAACTGGATGCCAGGAAACTCGCAGCACTTTCACTTTTGGCGATTAATATGCTTAACTGCGATTAGTGCCGCCTGGGTTCTACCGGAACTAGACATTCCATGGTAAAATTTACCCTATTGTTCAATATTATCAGTAGATGGGAACAGTGATCAAAATTTATCCTAACAATAAGCCTTGGTCTTTCAGGAATTCCTCTGTATTTCCTCGTCTCGTCAGCTGCGAGCCATATATCGAAGGATATGTGGAAAAGTTGGAGTTCCGTGGATTTCGGAGCTTCGTTCTTTTCGTATTCATGATCAGCGTGTGGCAAACTCGGGCTATGTCATTAATAACAACAAACAGTAGAGTTGTTATTTTTCGATATTGATTCGGCTAACACTGCGAAGTGCGAACGTTACCTGGTTGACCAATCACCATTGGTATCTCTGGTTCTCAGCCTAATGTTGAATGTCTAGCAAGACAACAATGCGCTGCAGGCTAGTACAATAAGGATAAACTATAAAGTCAGATGTACTTGCGCATCGCAAGTACATTATCTCGCTCGCTCTCTCAGTGACAAACGAACCAGGATATGACCAGCCGGTTTCTGGCTGACCTCCGTGTATTGTCTAACGCGGACACGTGAATGTTTCAACTGATATTGTTTCGTCTCCGCTAACTAAATTAGTAACACGATACCAGAGCATTCATCGCGACGCTCAAAATTTTACCATTCATCCCAGCAAATCCGTGCGGTGTATTTTTTCGAATTCTGTCGAGCATGTACTGTACCTGATTGGTGTTTCCTTGTTAGGAATTTATCACAAGCAGGTCAGTACCGTAGTGCACTAAATTCAACCAAATTCGATTATCAGTTTGGACTCCAAAACATTGCTGTCAGTAGACCCACTCGCCAACCATCAATCCACAATGAATGCGCAAGTTGTCCGGCAGTTGTTCTACGGACAGATCTACAAACCAGCTGCTGTGAATATCCGAGGGATTGATGGGTTATATCAGTACGGAGTCGCAGTGGGTCGGGAAGGCGGTGACCTGCTCATCGATTTCCAGTGCGGCAGGGACGCCGTTGTTCCGGTGCCGATGGATAGAATCTACCGTCTCACAATGGACGCTGCATTCCACATTCCGTACCACTCGCCTTCCCTGCCCAACGAGGCCGCTACGGTGCGTAACGCCCCCGTCGAAGCACTTTTCCGCGCACAAGCGGACGAGCCGTGGAAGTGGTATCCCGGAGTGTTGACTAGCATTCTGTGGATAAATTTCCGGGCTTATCCCTTTGTCCGTCTGGACACCTCAGAGCATTCTTCGGTTGTGGCTTGTGTGACAGCGCTACAGGTCCGCACTCCTTCCACCGAGACACAGGTCAACCAGCTTGCAGTTCGTAATATCCGGGACATCAATATTCAGCCGCATCATCCATGGGCATCTGATCCCGAAATTAATCGAGCTCTACCGCGCCATCTGCTAGCCGAAATATTTGGTTCGTAACATTACGTTCTTGTGATTAATCCCCTTGAAATATATTAGAGACTAACTAGACAGCAGTTATACATAATGACTGCAACGGCCAAAAACGAACACACAGCTAGGACAAATAACTGTATATATAATGTATCAATAACTATAAAAAAAGTTAGTCGAGTTAATTGCAGCGTACTTACTGTATATTTAATGAATGCACCTGGGAAATATAACAGCAAAGGCCAAAGAGATTATAAGAAAGCCACTAGCAAGTTTACTTTGCTGTTATAGCAAGATCTCGTTGTGCAGGTTTTCTGGACACCATGGTAATGTTGAAAATTCGTCGGGTCGGGACACTGTGGCGGGACATTACTACGCTAGGACGCACACGGATCCATGTTCTACTGCGCGTGAAGCACACAGCATCACATGACGTCAGCGGAGAATTGTGCATCGCGTTGCACCGGCAAACCAGACTCTTGTCACTGGTTGCTCCACAATTACGAGCGGCGTTTCCTTTGTCGCACCCCGGAACAATGGGTCATACCTTGGAGGCGGTAATCCACAGCTTCAACAGCGTGTTCGCTGCATGTGGACACCCGCGTCTCCGAACTCTTGTCCTCAGTGGCCTAGAAATGAAAGTGATGTTTGTGAATCCCGACCAGCTGCGCCATTGGCCCGTCTACCTACTGCCGGCATTCGTCACCATTTGCCGTTCTCTTGTGTTACACAATGCCGTCCTTATGGTCTCGTTTCGTATACCATTGCTACTCCAGCCTCCTGCAGCTACAAGCCGATCATTCAGCATACCGATCAAACAGCTGTGCCTGGCTGTTGACGGGGACGCTTCAGCAGCGCCGGTGTGGACAGCAATCGACCAGCGTCAACTGGACAGATTGGCTGCGAATATTACTGCCCATCTCAGCCAACATTTTGCCAGCTGCGAATGCGTGGGTCGCGTTCTTTGGGTAAGCATGAAAACTTTTGCACCTGCTAATACAGTACGGCGATTTACCCGGGGCCTGTTGAATTGACACAGGTTCTCAACCAGATCCAGGCAACGGACGCAGATAGCACGCCGGAATATCGAAATAAGGAATGGAGGACCGATGATCTGGTGGCGTTAGATGTCCGCAAACTGACACCACTTGCACTTATGGCGATGGAAGCCTGCGTTTAACCTGGATCATACCGCAACAGACTCCAACACCAGGTTAGACTGTTTTCCGTGTACGATGTGAACCATGACCGGTATCGAACTTGTAACAGTCAATTTTTCAGAAACTTCCTTTCTGCTTCTCATCTCGTTAGGACGTCGCGCCTACTGCGCACCCTATATATGTATTGATCCCTTATATCAGTTATACGAATACCCAAGCGAAACAATTTTGTGTGTTTTGGATTGGGTTTTTTTGCTATGAATCGATAACCTTTATTAGAACGCCTGGAGACGCGACATGGAATGGGACAATAATATGCGGCATGTCTATCTGTACAACAATAAACTTGTTCTGTCTTTAACAAACTGTGTAACACTTGGAAGTTGTGTGAATTAAATCATTGTTTCTCTGATCTAAACCGATTGTTACACTGAAGCACCAATATTCACTGTTGAATGTCATGAGGATGGGCCGGATATCCATTGATATAACTATCGAATCGTGTACGAAATTACGGATAATAGCCAAAACTTGTATCCCAAATTCAGTGAAATTCTCAGTATAAAGTATCCAAAACTAGTACTGTAACAAAAACAAACCACACTCACAGTACGAAAAGGCATGGTCAAGCGCCAGCAAGACGTAGAATCTTACTGTACACGCGAATCTCGTTTGGGATCTCGGAACTAGCTTCGTAGAGTAAGTTCTTTAATTGTCATACATAGCGCTAACTCTGAGAATAATCAGACAAAGGCTGAATGAGTGAAATTATTTCGGCTTCGACAGGCTCTACTACATCGATCAACTTGTTCTTCATATAACTGCAATGCCGGCTTAGGTTCGGCTCGCTAACTGAGAGAAAGTGCGGCGTGGTGATTTACAGCCAGTTATTGCAAAAATCCAACTGTGCGCTAATTTCAAGGAAACTTTTATTTTATGTAAATCTGTGCTGATATCGAGTCTTGAATGTTAATCAAAGAAGCTGAAGGAAGCCATTACTAATTGGAGCTGTCAGATTCCATTTGGTGAGTAGTTCTTCTATCAGTCCGTTGGCCATGATTTCTTCACCGCAATGGACAAAGGAATCCGCAGCGGAGAGCCTGCAAGCAGACAATAGTGAACCGTATTGCATCTTCTGTAAACCGAACATGTACTGACCAAGCTGCACTCCCAGTGCGATATAGAGAGTGTGCAGCGCCGGTCGCGATTGATCATCAGCTGGCCATTGGAGTTCTTGACTGCCAGAGCAGCAACAGCACCCCGGGTGACGAAAGCCCAGCCCCCTTGTTGCACCAGCGCTATTCCCGCAGCATCGTCAGGCACCAGCGAGGCTGGTAGGTTGGTCTGCACGCTGGCCCGAATCTCTTTTGCCCGCGATTCTCCAGATTCCTGTTCAGTGATCATGAAGGTGATCAATATGGATAGCTCCGGGATCTTTGCCTTATTCAACGTTAGATTCTCTAAGGGTTGGTATCGAATTCGTAGCCAATCCAGATATGGTGTAACGGTTCGCGAAGCCACCTCATGAGGTGAGTACGCGCCCCGCATCTTCGTTTGCCAACGCCCACATACAATATCTGGATTAACTACGAATTCGATCACATACCGTAAGAATACTATGATGGTTTGTTGTCGGTAGTACAACGCCCGGCAGTGCAGGCGTTGGACAACAGTCAAGGTGAATCACTCGCTGCTTACCATGAGGTATATGGATCCAGCTGAACTGCCTTTTACGGCCTATTTGATGCCAGACAGCGACGCATTCGACTGACTAAGGATGAACAGATAGCCAGTCATGAAGGGGACGGTGAAATCCATAGCCATTGATTTCTGTGACGTGATAGCGACATCGGCGATGACGATATCGGTTTCCTGCCTCAATCGAACAGACAGTCATTGCCATAATACACTTCTACGGGTAATTAGCCTTTGCTTACATTGCGAACCAGTCCTCCGACCAATCCATTCCATACTCCGTTGGCGTCTTGACCTCCGTAGACGCCGTCCGCTTGGTTTGACAGCGTCGCGTTCAGCGGATCCCAGATAAAACCGCTGAAGCTTCCGTCGGGATTCACTTGCATGAAATTGCTGCTTTTGGTCTGTAAAGTTAGTTGAGTGTTTATGGAATCGGAGCTTGTGCCAACGGAGAGTGATGATCATTTTACGGCTAGAGGGCGGACGCGGCAGTTTGCACAACCGAGGCTGGTTGCTGTTACGGCGCAGGAGCTGGTGCGTGGTCTGTGGCCATAATACTGGCAGGAAACATTACCTAGAAGTGCAAGAAATACCGCTGAGTATATCGTCAATCTTCCTGCCTGCATTTTGGTGGAGATGTGAAAGCGAGCGATCAGAACAAATGGCCGTTAGGATAAGGAAACTAAATCACTGATGTATTGCAAGCTGTCAGCCACTCCCGGTGATATGTATGCGAAAGGTTTTTCGCAGACTACATACTCTACAACTTTCTTTCGAAATTCGAATAACTTGAGCACCTTCCCTCCGGCCCATGAAATTCGGTTGACCTTATTCTTCGAGCTTTTGCTCGTTTGTTCATTCGTTAAAGTCTGAAACCACATTATGCGACAATAAATTCAGCATGGTCATTACGTATGAACAGTACTCTGTGCTGAAACACATTGACGTTCTTTACCCTTTTCTACCAGTCATGGCTGTTTGGTGTGCCAGATTGCTGCTTTCGCAGAGACCGATGGTAGGAATTCAAGGTGTACCGTCTTGTAATTTAATAAAAGCCGCGTTCGGGTCTTATGCAACGAGGAGAAAAATGCCGAAAACGCTAGCGTTAACTCTGTCATTAATACTGCAAGTCATTCATGTCTGGTGCCAGAACTGGGCATCTGGAACCTGTAGCGGGTCCAACGACAACGTAGGCTGTCCCGGTGCAAATTATCGTGTCATCGGTTGTACGGTAGGCTTTGGCACTGGAATGGTGATTTGTCATTTTGATATGTGTCATTGCTTGCTCGTTAGTCCAACACGTCAAACTTTCTCCAAGCCGACGGGTATGGAGCGTACAAAGGATTCATCTGGGATCTGCTGAATGCTCTAAAAGACATTCTCGGCTTCAGCTTCACAGCTAGCAATGGAAACGGATGGAGTCCATGGAGTCGAAGATGAGAATCACGCATGGAATGGAATGGTTGGAAAGTTGCTTGCAAACGTAAGTAACTAGGTAATCGCAGTCCGCTGCTCTAGAGATGAGGACCGAAGCGAACGGGCAGGTGCATGCGGATGGCCGATTGCGCATGCCGTATTGTCTGCGGTTAAGTAAAAAAAGAATTTCTTCCCTACAAAATGTGCTTATTGCTCACTCATTTTTCGAGATATGCGTGTCAAAAAGTTATCAGCTCATCTGCAGGTCACAATCTGGGTTCTGTTTAAATTTGATGAAAATCGGATGAAACCTGACGGGGCTGTTCCAATACGCAGAAACGATTGGCAACATCCATCTTTGCGAAACTCTGAACAGGGAGAACCTCCGCTTCTCTTTGGTCGATACGCTTCGACAGAAGCGCCTTGACGAAGCTTGTGTTGTGATGTACAGGAGGTTGACATCATCGCCGCCGAGTTTTCCATTTCACCGGAGAGAGAAATGGTCATTGACTACACCATGCCCTTTATGCATTACCACGTGGTGCGAGTGACGCAACCGAACGCATCGCTGGATGGCATCAAATACGCTGTTGTGAAGGATGGAGCGGATTACGCATATCTTAAGGTATGTTTGGCACACACAATACATATTAATCCTGATTTGTAAGTCTAAGCGTAATGGAATGTAGTAAAAGCAAAGTCTTCTGAATCTCCGCATCGGAATGGCCTTCAGCTGCCAAGCTCGAATATATTAGAATGCAACTGTCAACTCACAAACCAAGCTTGCAACGATTCTTATCCTGATCTGCGGGTGCGACTGCCAAGGACACACCACATTGTATATAAACTTGTGTTGCATTGGCTGATGCGTTGAATCACAGTCAGAAGTACCGAGCAGTCACCTGGTCTATTGTCAACACAAGCGCGGTATCCTAAGGGCCTTTCCCCGGCACATGCATGGGCAGTACTAGCACCTGGGAAACAAGATATCGCCAGTCGCCAGGTGATCTATTCTTTGCAGGGTTCAATTGATCCGGTAGCGCAGGCAATTTGGGCTAATATTTAGGCCAACGCTCCGACATCGCTGGTCGAACACGATGCTCAAGGGCTGGCGTTGGTGCGACAAGGTAGTTGGGCTTATGTGACGGAGGACGCGGAGGTCGCCGTGGCCATAAAGCAGTCCAACGGGCAGCTCGTCATAACCGGTCCCCACTTGCAGCGGGCCTTTTACGGACTGGGTATACGGCTAGGTGCGTATTGCTTCTACATCCCGTCCTGTTGGTTGTTGTTGCATTCGTCAACGGCTCTTTTGACTGCAGGTGGCAGCTTAGCCAAGTCCGTCACCGTCAACATAGCCAAGATCATGGAGAATGGAGAGCTGCAGCAGATCTTGCAGAAATGGGATTTTGTGAATTAACTGGAATGCGGCCGTTTGGTATCAAGGGAAAGTTCTGCGTATCGTCATAAATATACAACTTGCGAAAACCAAATCGAGGAACAAGAACATCGAGGCGAACAAACATGTATCGTGTCGAATCGTGTC
>JAQGAU010000676.1:0-24978 GCA_034698045.1 Paramacrobiotus richtersi | reverse complement strand
AGTTGCGCAGCGTCAAGACACATCGACCCACCAAAATCGGTCCCTCCACAGTTCGTGCCACGACCACCTGGTTCATGGGTTCAGCTCGTCCCATCTACTTTCCGTCCACATCCCGCTAGAAAAATGTAAAGAACGTCGTAGTCCAACGATTTTTGGGCAACTGGATTTTGATAATTGCATGCATAAGTACCGATTAACCGGTACCTCGCCAGTACGGACCCATCCAGGACTTCAGTCACGGATAATTCTCCTATTTGTGTTTTTTATATATGTTATTCTTGGCATACTAGATGGTGCCGGATCTTTTCTTGCGGTTTTAGTCTGTACAAATACATAATATACGTATACGTAGACAGGCGTTGCAGATTAAAACTTCCTCCAACGGTGTGCTAAACAGTAGGGTGTTCGGTTTCCGGGCACCAAAACTAACATCTTCCTTTAATGTCAGTATAATGTAATGATTATTATATGGGCGAATTGGTGCCAGACCAACAGCGGTAATGGTGGGCTGGTCGACATTAATGTGCCTGTAATACCGGTCATCAGACAGGGTGTCACAAAAAAGTATGTATGTATGTATGTATGTATCCTTTGTACAATGTACAGTATTACGCACAGGAAGCTGGCACACATTTCTGTCTGAAATACTTCTAATGAGAGAAATGATACAATCTGGCGTTAGCGAGCGCTGTTTCCATTTCGCCATGGTTCCCCAGCAGGAATGTCGTGATACATCGAACATTGCGCGTTGTTCATCTTTCAGACGCTACGAATGATGCAGCGTAGGAAGTCTTGCGTACGTAATATCTACAATAAGACCATACAACCTGGACCGTTCTTACTGGCTCATTATTACATGTATACAGCATAGGATATATTATTATAAGTTTTAGCTTTGAGAAAATCCCCGTCTTTTAATAAAACAAACAAAAGGTCAGTGGAATGCGCACCACGAAAAACGCATAGAAGTCTCACTTACATAGTCACTGTCTAACACTTTGGAGCGTTTAGCTAGCCATTGTACCCACTACCTAGATGATTCCGCATTACCAATGTCACCGTAAAACAGTGTCTCTAATACATGCAGTGGAGCTAGACTAGCCGCTTACAACTTAGTGTTAACACAGTCCGAAATGATGTACAGAATAATTCTTCCTGACTTTCATTATACCTAGACGGTGCTGAATGATCGATAACTTCGATAACCACGATTAATACTTTCGGGTTGCCGATCGCGTTTTTTGCAGGTAGGCAAAAATCATATTTCCAGATTGTTCGCTACCTCAACCAGTGTTTGTCTCGCATCTGACTAAAGGAGTCCGACGCATATAGCGGTGAGGATTAGAAGCCCAAGTGCATGTTTGGCAGTGCGTCGCCGCTGAGTCCCTTTGCAGTTTGACGACATCCATTCCTCTGTATAAAAACTAACATCACTGTTCGATATCTCAGCATGGCTACTTAGTAACTTACAATTAGTATACAAACGGACAAATTGCGAGTTAATTGTACCGCGCGCAGTGAGATTAGGTTGTAAGGTTGGTCAGCTTAATGGAGAACTGGTTGTTTTCGTTTCAGTTTTTATTACTTTGGATGACTGTACCAGCTGTTGTTAGCGCCGACACTATTACGTATAAGTGAACGAATACAATGCTGAGGTTACAAAACACTTTATTAGGTATTAGTTAACGGCATTTTCCTGAACGATTCCACTGACGGAAATGCCCGTTTCCATTACATCTGTATACGTAAGTTGTAACGTAACTACGGATCCAGTGGGAATAGCCATACTTTTATCAGATTTCGAACAGACCATTACCACACGTCGTCGCTTTTGACATGAGCCATTCTGTTACCTATACGCTAGAGCTGATCAGCTGTGACATCCTTGTTGCTCTGGAGTGTGAATTTGCTCGTAAAGATCCAATCAGAAACATTTCCAGTGACGTACAGCCTCCATAGTATGACATTACTGGCCGTTAAATTCAGCTGAGCAGTAAGCCTATAAGGTACTGCTAGAGGTCAACGGATGCTGCATTTTGTTTTCCAGAACGCCGGACTTCCGGTCCCGTCGGGACGAATCCAAAACCGATAACCTTTGTGTCTTGGCTTAATTGCTGTACAGCCCAAAGCGTCAACAACAATTAAGCACTTTTGCGTAAACATTACGGAGAGAAGATTATACCTCCGTGAACTTCCTATAAAACAGCCATTTTCGCAAGGAAGTGGGAAGGTGCACCTTACTCCCACACGAACAGTTTTTCCGTATAGCGATTAGAAAAGGTTTTTGCAGGTTTCCGCAAAAGCGTGTTTGCGTTTTTCAATAGTCTTCGGTACTTTTCCGGATTTCAGCTGCCGCATCATGGAAAATTCCACAAAATTTAATGCTACATCGTTTGTATCCCAGCCGATCTGGGGCTTCGACGCCATCTACTCAACCCTTCTCGGCATCCTAACCATACCCAATAACGCTATAATCCTCATCATTTTCCTCCGCAACCGCCATCTCCGCGCCAACCCTTTCCGCTACTACCTAATGAACCTCATGGTCGCCAACTTGTTCTACGCGCTGGTTTACAAACCAGTAGAGATCTATTTCATCCTCTATCCGTTCGCACAGCACACCAATGCATACTGCTCGGCGTACATTCACACAACTTACCTATCCGGCGCATTCACATTTGCCAGTCATCTCCTGATCACGGTCAATCGCATCTGGGCGGTCACCTTCCCGATGTCGTATTCGCGACGGCATTCGGTCAAAACCGCCGTTTGTGTGTGTGCCGGTATGTGGCTGTTCATCACCGCAATGTTGTTACCGGGATTACTGTTTGATACGATTAAACTGCGGGACACGGGGGACAATGTCAACTGCCTGATTAACGCCGAGGGTATTCCGGCGTTTCTGATGTGGCGGAATGTCATTCAAGTTATGTTCTACATTTTTCCGGGATTTGTCGTTTTACTGGCCTATCCCTGGATCTGGTGGAAGTGGCGGCAGCGAGCCGTTCGCTGGGCCCTGCGAAGGCATCCAGTGGCGGTTGCTCCGCAGTTACCGCATGTAGGGGATGTTCCTGGACAGGCGGCTCATCCTGCCACCCAACGGCATGCAGCTAACCGAAGAGCTTCGCAGTCCAACAAGGTTTGTGCGTGGAATTTGCTTATTTTACTGACGAGGGCATCGCCCTGATCTGCGCCATGTTTTAACACTCCGTGTCGTGTTTTGTGTACAAGAATGAACGTATCGATAGCAAATGAATGAAGTAAGTGTTCGTAAAAAAGCAAATGAAAGCTAGAATCATGCTGCACATAATTAGATAGACATTAGGACCAACTGCAACAGTCCAGTTTTCCGAACATGAAGATCATCAGAAAATGACCAAATTCGCAGTCGCAACGGTTTACCGTGTGCTGGCATAAAGTACATGCACTAACTGGTTAATAGGGGGCTGGGACGCTACAGAAGCGTTGTAAAAACATGCGGCAGATCACGGCGACGTTCTCGTAATGTTTTTAAGTTAGGAAAGGTTGATGTAGCTTACGGGTTTCGAATTCCAGATGTCCACGTCGTTTATGGTCCTAACGCTACTGACCATCACCGTAGCGATCTGCTGGACCCCGATGATAACATTTTACCAGATCCTGCTGTTTGGGAATAAGTATATCCCGGTACTGAACCAAGTAGGACAGATTTTGTGGGTTATCGAGCCGGTCGTGGATCCGATCTTGTTTTCCATCGCCTTTCGAGATTTACGAGCGGAACTTCGGAAATGTTTCAGGATTGGCTGACAGAGCGTGTACAACGGCGCAGAGCACATTAATGTTTTTTCTTGCGGTCTGTCGATGTGAAGTTTTATATGGTGTGTCAAGGTTCTGCCGAGATGTGATTACAACAACAAGGCTGACAACAATCAAAAGAACATTCATGCCGCGTCATTATTATCACATACTTACACAAACAGCTAAAAAAAACTAAACTTTTCTCGGATGGCATGGTCTGTGCAAAAGTACGATCAAATGGAGAAAAAAGTTCAACGAGATTCCGGCTATCAAGGCAACGTTGCAAAACTACGATACATACACACACAAGACATCTTTTCGGTTTGTTCAAATCGAAATCTCCTGCAGGGATTCGCTATCGCACGTTCTGTCGCTGTCAAAACTCGGGACTGTTGACCACATTCGCCGCCTTCTCGGCTTGCTTCTGCTTATTATATGCAGCGATTTGGCTACAGAGAAAAGGCGTCAACTATCTCGCGATCTAATGCAGAAAACCGAACAACACAACCAAATGCATACGTAATTTTCCTCCTACCAGCTTAGTACACGCATACACTCTGATCATGACTCACAAACAGTGTGACCCTAGTGTGTCACACCCTAGTGTTAACCACTTAAGTTCTCAAGCGGTTTTTCAGACTGGTGTCTTCATTCGGTTTTTTGCAGTATTTGTAGAGATTATCGCTGTCAATTCGCCGTCTGAAAACGTAACAATAAGACAAGGTCAGTAAAGATAAAGGCTGAATGGAACAGGAAACCACTGTACCCACGTTCATATTTTAACTGTACTTCGGGACAAGTTGGGCAACGCGCGAAAGTGGAACGAAATGTACCGGGGACCAGACAGGCCGGGACGAACTGTCGCTGGGACCAACTGTCGGCGCGCCTTAAACTGATGGAGGCTGCATCATTAATTTTGCAACATTGATAACATTCCGATTCCTTCATTGTATTATTATCGTAATAAAAAGCTGGTTTCGATGTTGGGCGCCTGTAGATCACAGGGCAATAGATACGATGATTAGTAACAAGAGTATCTATCATTTTGATATTTCAGTTCCTGTCTTTTGCTGTTATCGTCGAAGAATATCACAATGTTAGACTGATTAGCACAGTCGCAAGCAGTAACATTTAGATTTTAGGCTTATCGTACATACTTCTACAGAAACGGCAACACATTCTTGTTATGCTACGTTTTATCTGCCACAGTACCAATTCAGACCACAGTTCCGGTTCTCGGGAAAATGTCAGAACCAGAATGCTCTACCGAAGACAGCGTTTGGGGATGGCAAGGCCAGACAACAACTGTTGCAGACCGGGCCAAACACGCTCTATCCACAGAGGCTTTTACGGACATTGCGTTTCAGTTTCATTCGGATGGTGGAACTGTGACCAATGTAAAGGCACATAAGTACGTTTATCAATCTAAATTCTTCAAGTTGATAAGCGGTCGGGATTGGGAATACATATATATAGCATGTAATGTGGCATGCCGCTCACTGCGTACCAGTCGAATTGTTGTAAAATGCACAAACATTTTCTTTTGTATTCCGACGTAGATGCATGCTGGCGATGGGTAGCTCTGTATTCGAAACCATGTTTTTTGGGAGCATGCCAGAAACCAGGTCCACTGTGCCCATTATCGATATTGATTTGGAAGCATTTCGGATCATGCTGAGGTTTGCGTTACATAGGTGATACGTATCTGCAAGATCGCGCGTCTGTAACCGGCAATAACATTTCATCGCAGGGAGGGTGCTACAGTGCTGTAGTGTGCTATTAAATGACTTCCGTGGAGTAGATCGTTGGGGAGCCATAATACTTAGGGACTATACTTGTTACATGTTAACGTTTTTTGGTAGATACATCTACCAGGACCAGATAGGGCCGTTTGATACCACTACGGCCTTCCCAACACTATACGCGGCTAAGAAATATGGCGTATGCACCCTGAAGAACGCAGCTCTAGAGTACTTGAAGAAGAGCGTTACGGTAGAGAACTGTGTCTACTGGCTTGCCCAGGTAAATACAACGAAGTTTTTATGTGGAACTTTTGGGCGTTTGTGTTGCAGTGATTTGTGGTCGGTAAGCATTCTAGCACTATGGAAACTTTGTCTTAGTAGGCTCATCATTATGCTGAAGAAGACATGCAGCAGCTTTGCATGGACCTAATTGACAGAGAAGGAACCACAGTGCTTCAGTCTGAGGACTTTCTGCAAATTGATTTGGACGTTTTACAATCAGTTTTATGCCGCGATACACTGCGTGTCCTGGAAGTGAATGTGTATACGGCAGCAACAAGGTAGACGTGCAGTTTAAAGACACTTACAGGACGGTGACTACGGTATCTAGAATTTAGATCTATAATACGCGCGGCCGCCCCGTAACATCAAAATCTGACTAACCAGAAACTACAGCGGAAAACCAATGTCATATTCGGATTCCCCATAGTCGAAAACTGCGTCACATGACATTTTGTTTCGAATTATTTCATTCGGCGTTAAACGCGCGATCAAAGTAATTTCGCCGATTCCTCTTCAAGGTCACCTTGAAAGTCTCTTTACTTTAAAGATAGGGTTGCTGAGAAAATGAAGGTATAAACTAAACAACTGACCAAAAAAATATGAGCTGAACATGAGTTCAGTTTTAAAAGCCAAGGCAAGAAAAGAATATTCTGTTTGCGCTTTAGAAGTTTTGTTACAGTACAAGCAAAAGAGCGGTTAAAGAAGCTGAGAATGTTTAGCGATCTGTCGGCTATTCCTAATAATACGAACACAACGCGGAACAAAACGTAAACAAAAAACTGTCCATCCAATTAAACAATTTCACTTTTTGGATTAGAAAATGCGTTCCCTTCCTAGTCATGATCACTAAACACTAGCCACATAACGTCGTCCAAAATTATCATCATCATCGGTCTCACAGTAGCTGATTTCAACGTAGCAGTAGCTCAAAGTAGCAGGTGTGACCGATGAAAGGCACCGACATTTGCGTATGACCCGAAGCGAAGTCCGAATTCCAAACATTCGAAGCAGTATAATTTTTTCCTACCCAAAGAAGTTCTTCCCGGAAGAATCCGTGCTATTAGGAACAATCTTCTACAGGTCGCCTGGACATTTGCAGGAAACTAAGAATCCCAAAAATGGTAAATAGGAAACCTGCATGCATTTAGAAGTGCTCAGAACGGAGTGTGATTTGCCGTACGTTGCCTACACATGATTCAGTTTGAGCTGGACGACGAACGAAACAGCGAAACAATGTTCCCGAATAAAACTCGGCCAATTTGGAAGCGCGGTCAACGATAAAGTGCTTTGCCAAATTGGTCGCATTTTTAAAAACATCGAAAAATCTTAGTTCGTTTAATGCAGATAATAAATTCAGTGTTCAACAAGACTCGAGAAAAATTGACCGCTTAGCTGACCAAAATCAACAGAATAAAAAGTTTTTTTTGACTGGGCTCGCCAAATCAAAATCCGAAAACGTGCAAACGAAAATAGCAACAAGTTCTCGAGCAAACCCAGGAAACAACTAACCAAGAAAAGCCATTCAAAAGCGCTCAGAACCGAATCGGACACTTTAGAAAAGGTTTGGAACGGACGGTTGAGAACCGTCGATCAAACCGAAATATCGTTTTAGAGCACAACTAGTGAGCAAAGTATGCTTATCACAAGAGAATTGAAACATTGTTTTGCTAAAACCAATATTCCACGTAAATGTTCAACCAAAGGTCCAAATCAGCCTAGATTGTCAAGAAACACTTAACGAATAAAATAAAACGAAAGCCCTAAAACTGAAAGGATGTCTAATTATCTCACTTCTACAGCTGCCGATCAAACCGAAAAGTTCTTTCTGGGCAGAACCAAGGTTTAGCTATGTACATGTTCGAGACCGCCGATCAAACCGAGCGATCATCTGTGAGAACCCAAAAGTGACAATTCCGACGGTGGCGAAAGGTCTAAATGTTACCCGCACAAAAAAACATTTCAACCGAGATCCCTCTAGCGACACAATTTGAAGGTCATCCTGATACATTTGTCGGAGCTCATTCAGTATTCGGTTTCATCTGGGCACTGTTCTCGGACCCATTGATAATCAGTTTCATCCGTACGAGTATACTTTTGCCGAGTGACGTCAAATAACCAGATGGTTCTAAATGGGCGCGGTCAAATTACGAAATCAGCCAAAAATTGCGAAATCAACTGGCGCAGGAGTGTTCGGGTAAAAGCGATTATTAGCTGGTGGCACTGGGCAAGTGTCCGAATGAAACCAGTTACCAACTGAATAATAGGTTTGTGAATCGATTCTGAATATGGATCCCAAGAAACCCTGAGGCGGCAGCCGAAGGTGTTTCTTGTAAGACTGATATGCTACAAAACCGGAATTACGTCAACGTGTAATGACCCCGGAATATATCCTAGTAGGTAGTTAGCATGGCAACGCTTGTGTCGGTGTGTGAAACGAGTCCTCGGTGCGGCATTTTTTCTTTGAAATCTATCTGTACGTTCAACGTCTGACGATATTAATTTTTCAGATGGGCCAGCAATCAATGCAGAGAAAAAGGCATCGAAGATTGTGGTACAAATCACCGAATTATACTGGGCGAAGTGCTCCGAGTTATCAGATTTCCAGTGATGACACAAGAAGAAACTGCTGCAGCAGTGGAGGTATTGACATTACTCTTTCGAAATGAATAAGGCGCAGAAAACTGTCCATGTGTTAAACAAAACGGAACTAACAATACTTTGAGAAAAAACTATATTTGCGAATCCTTGAATTCTGACGCTTAACAATGAGGGCGATTACTTTGCAGTCAAATTTGCTGTCAGCGGATGAAGTCAGCGACCTGTTTCTCTGGTATGCCAAGAAAAACGTGCCACAGAGGTGGAACGCAGTTAAAAGAGCGCTGGACACCTCGTCGAAAGTAGGAGCGAATGGAGAACCAAACATCTTGGTCAATGTGAAACCGCTGAATATAGTACACAGTATCTTGGAGAATGTAAAACCAGACAACTGGGATGATAGACTTTACAACAGTTATCAAGAGCAAGAGTACAACTGGGATGATATGTATCAGGACAATCGGGAAGGTGGCGAACAGCGCATTCGCATCGGCAAGGCAATAGTGCCGATGTCCTGCATTCGTTCAAGAAATTCGATAAAACCGAATGCTGGTCACGAGAATTTGTCGGACTAAATCAACAGTGGCAGTCGAACGAACGGAAGGAAAGACGCAGCATTGAAGTTCGACTTCGATTGTTAACTTGCTATGCTAGAGCACGGCACATAAACATGCCGTGCCATTGTTGTTGCGTGAGCACAAGCAAACATCACATTCACAGCTTTCGATTCACCAAATACTTTGTAATTTTCTTTATGTGTTGTGCTAAAATGTAATGCGCTTAGCAGAGCCAGGCAGGTGTTGTGATTGTTCTCGGAGGAATACGAGAGTGTTGCAGAGACCCCGCGTAGTCCTCCGTATTAACTAAGTGTTTTGCAGCATTTTCAGAGATTATCACAGTCGATTCGCTGTCGGAAACCCGAAAATACACTCGACTGGGGCAGCATGAATTACAGCAGTTAAAATATTATACAAATTGCGTCAGTATCACTGAACGTAAACATGACCAATTTTCGTACAGGCAGAATGGACATCAAGGTGGCATTCTCAAGAAAACAGCATATATTTGTGACTAATATTTTACAGGAACACTAACAGTCATAACTTTTATATAACTTAATGTAATTACATTAAGAAAGTAGAAAACTCACCCCGAAATCGAAAACATTGTCAACAGTTTTATTGCTGTCGTTTCCCGAAATGTTGGCCGATTTTCAACCATCAATAAATTCTATGTGTTCGCGAACCCATACAGCAAATTTCAGCCGTATTCTACTGATGACCAAAGTTTCTTTCGTGCCAGTTAAAGAGGTACTGAACAATGTTTGTCACTTTTTCGGCTCGCTTTCGGTCCGTCAGTGCCCGCACCTAGTAACGCTAATCCTCTCATTAGTATAATTATGATATCGCGCAATTTGCGTTGATTATACCATTCGGCCATTCAAAAGTCACGGATACATCATCATCATGGAACCTGTTCTTCCCCAAATTGATGGCTTAATTTAGCATTGTTTCCCAAGTATCGCATAACGTTAACAGCAACCGGCATTGGTACAGTGTCTAATTCCAGCCGGAACTAACTAGATATATCCCAGTCACCGCTTATTACCTGTGTTTTGTGGAGATAGATCGGTACTTAATTTTATGGTTCAGCATATTATCTCGCAAATTTGCTGTCATAAACCAACTGAACAATAACCAAACGAGCTAATGATTTTTTGAGCGTGACGGCTTTTAAATTTTCTTATATGGTAACCGAAAGCATGTCATGATTGTTTTCCATAAAATGCTTTCCAGAACAGCATTGTATCAAAACAAGACTGGTTTTCATCGCATCATTAACTACAAAACGCGACAGTTTCAAAACATCCAAGATTTACTTTTCAGACAAACTATGTATTTTGATTTACCGAAACAAACAGGTTTGTTTTGTGTGTCTCTGTATCTGAGCCTATCATGACATTTTTAATAATTATAAAGTCTCCAACGTCAGCATCACGCTAGTAAAAGTCGCAGTATGGCTTATTTTTCGAGAGTCTGCGATTTGGGACTCTGTCGATCATCTGTCCGACATTTCCCATTTTTTCATTCCTCATCACATCACATCAGTTTCTTTCCCCTTTCCTCAATATCCCAGATGTTCAGCTATTATTTGAATATTTTGTCATCTTATACAGTGTTTGCATGATGAAGGCAACAATTTCGGTGATAAATTATCCGAGAAACAATCATCATGAATAGAAATGATACGTCCATTTACACGCTTGGAAATATCACATTCTCGACATTATGGACGAACAATATCACTACGGGCAATGCATCACCGGCAGCGAATCCAGCTGGTGATGATTATTATGGCTTATACCATCCGTATACACGGACACAAGTTCGGCTGTTTTTTCACATAATATACATCTGTTATCCGATTTTGCTTTTATTATGTACAGTTGGGAATACCTTAACAATATTTGTTCTTGCGCATACAAAGCACAAAGGGAGTACGAATACGTATATGATGGCTGTCGCTGTGGCCAATTTATTCATTTTGTAAGCACACTTAATTACCATGCTGGCTTTTATTCTTAAATTAACGTTGAAAACTATTTATGCAACTACATATCATGATTGTAATGTAAAGTGCCTGATTGTTAGCCATTAAAACACATGGTTTCTTGCAGATGGCTTTACATGCCCACCTACATTTTCCAACTTGTTTCGAAAAAGGAATGGGCGGGAACGTTCGTATACCATTTTTACCAATTTTTTGGATTGCAGCAATGGTGGAACGACATGTTTATCCACTTGTCCGACTGGTAATAACTCCAGTTAATGGTAATTACACATAGTACTTCGAACTCAGATCGTTCCCTTAAAAGTATACGCACAGGAGTCAATGCTGTGAATCAATCGAGCCTGTCAAAACTTACTTAATGCTGAATTAAAGTATATTTTTACGATTTGCAGGATCGCACAAATCCTGGCCATTTTGTGATTCGAGGGTCGTATTCTTAAGTGTCACCTTTCTAGGTACTATAATCTGCAGTCTCAAAACGATCGTAAATTAGCAAACAAAAATCATTATGAATTTATCAAGCTAGTACTATCCGAGTAATCCTTCCATGTCAGCCGCTGTTTATCCTGAAACAACCATCACGTATTTTAGCTTTGTAGTGCCTGCCGCTGGTAGTTAATAAGTATTCGTTGTATATAAACTATTCTTTCACAATCATCGTTTAAATTGTTTTTTTACCAGGACGCGATTCGTCCTGCTGTGTGTACCGGTACATATCAGTTACACGACTGTTATAGACTTCCAGTAATCCTTAATGGGTTTCTGTTTTCTAACCTGTAACACTGAGATTAACTTTAAACGGAAGAATAAAAAGGTGCTCTTTCAAGACTGTTTGAAAACGATAAAAAAAGTAAATACATACAGCACGAGATATGCAGTTATTGTGACGTGCAATAATTGTCCCTTGTTGAAGTGTGGAGATCCAAAATGGATTGCCCTCAGAGAGTTAAACTGACGGTTACTGACCTGAAACCTTTCCAAACACTTCCTATAAAGTTAGTATTAGAAACACCTCAGACCGGATAATCCTTGTGTTTTACAGGACGCTAATAGTGTTCTCCCTGGAGCGTCTGCTGGCTGTTACAAACCCTTTCCTATTTCGAAAACTGAAAGGAAACGCCTATCCCCGAGTTGTTGTGGTCACTTTGCTGATACTAGGTGGGATCGCATCGTTTTTCGTTGTTTACGATTACTATGCCTTTACTTATCCGAACACACATTTGCGTAAACCGTCGAGTCTACCGGAATATGAGCAGTCTGATAGTTATAAAGAATGGGACAGGATCCAAAAGGCTTCCGAGGTACGCGATATATGTCGAGGGCTGCAGTATGCAACTAGCGCACTAATCGGGCCATGGCTTTTCGGAAATTTGTTATCGAGAATTACGTATACATCGATAAAGCAACTTACTGTGTAGTTTGATGGCTAATGCAGTTACTCTGGTAGCTCCTAATGTAGCTAATGGTTCGTTTTCTTCAGGTTCATTAACTTTAGCACTTTCTAACAACAGGTAGCAATCTTCATCGGCCAGTTCTTCGCTTTATTGATTATCAACATCTTGACCGCCATTGTGGTGACCCGCATTAGCAAGTTCGACATGGGAAAGAAATCACGTGGCCGGAAAAATGCCAGCCAACAGCAGCGCAATAGCATCCTTCTTCTAATGGGCAGTGTCGTCTTATACTTGACCACTCAATTCCCCACCCTCCTCCACCTCATCCTGGAAATCGCAAAGTCATACAAAACGTTCCAGTACGATGTGGGGCCCGAAACGGTTACCATGCCATTCGTCCTCATGTGCCAGTACATCAACTACGCTGCCAATTTTCTCATCTACATGACCGTCAGCCAGCAGTTCCGCGCCCAAGTCTCCGATGTTTTCGGGCAGTACCGGTGTGGGCGGTGGCTTAAAGCGCAGAAAGTGAAGTACTTTCCGCAGAAACAACCGTCTCCAGCACAACCGACGACAACAGGTCAATCCCAGTCGACAACAGCGCCGGTTCAGCCGTTCTCCATATCTGAACGTGTGAGGGGTCTCCGTCGTAGGGAAATTATTGAATCTCAACGTGGCAGTGTCGATTCTGTTGTATCCAGTGTGGATATTGAAATGGCAGATATGACGGTTAGCGAACTGCCTAACAGCCCACAATTGAGCGTATCACGACAAACTGCTACTCTTAAAGAAACTTCATCCGTGGAAGGTTTGCGTGCAGGAAGGTCACGATCGCAGGAGCAGTATTCATCCAGGTATTCAGTAATATAATACACAAAACTTTAACACTTATGTGTCATGTTAATTCATTGCAGACGACGATATTCTACAAGAATCAGATATTTGAGGAGATAATTCAGTTGTTGAACATGGAGAAGTCTCCACCACCAGTTTGGAAAAAAGGTCACCGAAGACTGGTGTACTGCAAAATACCGAGCGATAGTGATCACGAAGGTTCGCTGCATGTGCTTCCTCGGTCAGCCGCTTCTCCAACCGAAATCACCGCTACTGCCGGTGAAGGGCACAAAGAGTCGCAGAATTCGTGTGAACCATTAAGTAAAGAAAAAGATAATATTTTATCTAGTCCAAAACTAAACCAGAAAGAAATGCTAATATATCCGGTTGATGATACACATATAAACTGCGAAACAAAAACTGGTCTTGGAATTCGAAAACGTGATCGCTATTCAACGAAAGATCGCACGCACTGTAATTTCGTTTTTACGGCATGGTGTGCAATTCTGTCGGAAACCAAACGATTAACACTGGTTGCTTTACCAGACCAAATGATCATTGGCGGTGTGATATTAAAATTCTTTCTTGCAGGTTGCGCAATCCGGCTGCAGGCCCGACAGTTTCATGAATACAAAAAATTTATTTAGAATTCTGAACTCTTGTAAATTCAAGGCCAACGAACGACTCTAAACGAATTATTCACACATATTACTGTCTATGAGGAACTACAATTGTGTAGCCCTTAATTTGGCAGTTAGGAATCAGACGCCTAAAATTCGGTCAAACATACGCTTAGCACGATCCGCACGTGAACAAGCATTCTAATTTAATGCTTGGGAACTTGGTACGAAGGTCATCGAGCTTTATTGGCTTAATTAAAAATTGCTAAATTCATTTTCGTAGCCGTATTATGCAAGATATTAGGCATACCGGCGGTTTTTATTTTGCAGCTGTAATTAAAGGTTCGCGCCCCGTTCGACCTTCGTCTGTGGCCTGTGCCACACAAATGCAGCGTCGCTAAATTTAGTATAAAACAGTCACAACATTGAAATTTGATTCGGCAGTCTCCGGCGCAAAAAAATATTGCTTTACCGAATATAATCCTCCTAAATCCGCACAGGCAGCCATGAAGTCCGTCCTTGTTCTGCTAGCGGTAGTCGCTGTGGCTTCTTCAGCCAGCCTTAAGGTGAGTGAGAACATCACTGATTTGATTCTAGTCGAACGTACATACAATTTTAGTTTTTATCTAAAAGTAGCAATCAACGTCTCCGTTTACAGGCAAAGCGCGCTGTGAAGACCCAGAACCCGTTGCCGTTTGCTGCTTTGGACCAGCTACGTGGGCGCAACAGACTGTCCGTCCCTGATCAGTTCAACTTGATCGCAACCGCCCGCGCAGGTCAAGACTACCCGAACTTGGTGGCCGTCCCGCAGACCAGCTTCGACTGCAGCAGCACGCACCAACCTGGATTCTACGCCGACACCAACTCTGAAGCCCGTTGCCAAGGTAAGAAGACCTTCTGCTTCACCACACGACTAAACTGAACCACAATCCCTTCTGAATGATGTCAAAAGAGGAGTCAAACCAAGTTAAACGTGATCTTTGCAGTGTTCCACCGATGCGACATCAACGGCAACCAGACCTCGTACCTGTGCCCGAACATGAGCCTCTTCAACCAGATCACACTGACCTGCAGCTGGTTCTTCGACGTGGACTGCTCCAAGACCGCCGCCCTCTACGACTACTCCAACAGCCGCCTCTACCAAGGCGCCAACGTGCCTCTCCTCGACGACGTCGTCCGCAAAGTGACCGGCGCTGTTGTCCCCACATTCACCATCCCCAGCATTGAGACAGTCCCCGCCCCGGACGTTGTTGACGCCATTGCCGAGGACACAACTCCTGCTGCCGAATAAAATGATAGCCAGCTACGCGCTGTTATCAGACAGACCAACCTTTAGTTGATATCGAACTGATTACTTGTATTGTGATCAAGCAAGCTCTTTATGTGACTGCATGGCACTTAGTGTTAAGTCTGTTGGGAGTTTTTCATGTGCACTGTCTGAATCGATACAACAGGCTGCGGTGTTCCTTTGGTGGTCAAAGGTCCAATATATTCATGAATGCGAAAACGACTTGCGTCAGTTGTGTGCGCAGCATTTGGCTGTTTCGCACTCTCTATCCGTAAGAAACGACAAAACCCGTGGAAGTGTATGTGTGGAGGAAGGCATCCATCTAGATAATATTCAGCGTTCACACAAGGACATGTATAAATCAGGATAATTCATACACTTCATTAATGTGTTATTGCGGACGTCGTGTTTAAAAATAATCAGATATTCTATGGGAGAGTTCAATCGTAGCACACTGCCGGCCAGAAGTCTACACCACAAGTTTGGAAAAAAGGTCACGCTTAATGTGTCGAAACGTCACTACCGTTTTGCCATACTTACATACAAGCAGAGTTTTCCATCCGATTTAAATTGGTAAAAACACTAGTACACTCAGCCTGTGACTAAAGTATCAACTAGCGGATTAATGTAATCGCGAGCGTCAAACACTTCAAGGTAACAAAACAACAAACAAAATCAAAGCAAAGCTTGCGCATCAGCATTGAGAACAAGTAGAGGAGGAAACCAACAGACAGCTACATAGATTGTACAACTGGGGCCGCATCCGCAAACTTTCGATCCATGTCCGAATGCTCCAACATGGCGGACTGTATCTCCTGTGCATCCTGTCCCAACGGCGTCTCCTGTGTCAGAACCGTGTGCCTCTTGCTGCGCAACGACGCCATCGCGGCTGACCGTTTCCCCTTGTATTGGTCGTTATAGCTCGGAGGGATGTCGGCTGAGTAGAGGGCGCTGCTGGCTGAATAGGCCACCGGTCCTCCGTGGGGGGTGGGAATGATCGGCGGCGGCAGGGATATAACGGCGCCGTAGCCCACTCGACAGCACTGCAGCCACTCGAGACGCCACTCAATGGTGACGATGGGACTGATCTTCTTGGAGATGCCCGTCATGACGTAACCGGTGGCGCAGTTTATCAGGAAGTACTGCGAATCGTAGTATTCCCAGTACTGCAAACAACAATATATGGACTGTATACTCGTACTGTGCCTTTGTCGTACTGTGTATATTCACCCCATTCAATAACTTCATATTGCTTTTTAAAATAGTGTAATGTAACCGCGACTGTATAATATTGGCGTTTGCCATTATCGTAAAAATGCTTAGCGTTTTAAAAAAAATGGCACACAGTTGTGGTTTCCACAAAATTGCTAGCAAACACAATTAATGGTAAGATACCTGGTCATGCGTCCAAACATAGTAACAAGACACATAATCAATGTAATACCCTGGCGGTGTTTTGCAGCACTTGTAGAGATTATCACTGTCGACTCGCTGCCGGAAAACCTAATAAATACAGTCGATTAATGATAACCATCGAATATCCGAATGTCCCAGGAAAGTACGGAATTTACCGTTAGTATCTAGGTTATGCAACACGACATAAAACTTTCGGGTAAAAAGTTTGTTCATTTTTTTTAATTAGTCTTTACCGGAAGCACAACGTACCCAAAATGAGCTTTCGTCATCATATATCCCTGCAACACATATATGCATATGTGATATTAACTGCGCATGGACATGTTATAGTGTACACAATGTCTACGAAAACGACGTACCGGTGATGAAGCTGTTGGCAGTTGTCTCATGGTTTCTTGGATCATAACAGAAGAAATCCTGCGTATAATTCCTTACATGACAACTACAACAGGGATATCTCCGGTTACTGTGAGTTGGAATCAGGCTGACTGGAGCTACGACAGTTGCAGTGGAACTTACTACTGATAATATGGATAAACATTCCTGGTCGATACTTTGTAAGGGAACATGAATTTGCACCAAAACTGGCCAATACCCTGTAATTCAGTGTTCTTTCTGTATTACGGCAACACTAACAGTCATAACTGCTATAAATAGAAACATTAGGAAAACAGATAACTTACCCCAAAATCGAAAACGCTATCACTGCAAATAAATCAATGCATGAATTGTTAAGCTGGTTTGTGATAATACGGGCATGAAAAGTGTACTCGAAACTCGGATTCCGGTACCATCCGGGATGGTAGAAACTTACAGAATTCCTGAAAATAAAAAGTGGAAAAATTGTGTGATTGTATATGCAGCCAGTCTGCACGATTATCTTATGCCATAACTTTATAAGATAATTGAGTGCATAACATACCAATGGCCGCCTCTCCATCCAGACACTCCACCTGCCACTTGGACAGCGCTCCTGTCGGACCGCCATTGGCATGACTCGTACTGATGATTGTATCGCCCTACAACACACCATTCAACAATATTTGATTGTATTGTTGAATATGTAGACATTACTACGGCATCTGGGTTTACCAATAAAATATAAAATTCAAGAATCAAAAGTGCATACGATCCGAATCCAGGACACCAATTATATTAACATGTCACGTGTACACTGTTTGTAATCCGATAATCTCGTCAGTGTATAAGTACACATATACAGATTCTGTACAACATAGCGCGACCCATTGGTGTTTAGAAATGCCAGTTTTTTGGGCTTGTTTTTCACCGCAATCTTCCGAGCCTTTCTCCGCATTAAATACCGTTGGTCACTACTTATTTCTTTCGAATTTGCGCTGAATAGGTGACATATGGATTATATTGTTAGATCACAGAGGACTACAGAAGTAAAACCAAGGTTACTATAATATTATACACACACAGATAGGGCGATATACACAAATACGCCATTTACATACAAGCAATGTCAAACACATTTTCAAATGTCAAACATAACCAGTGAAGAGTTATGAATTTTTATAAAAGTCATTAATGTGTAAGTTGACGTCTACGAAGCAAAAGATCAGCAAAATTATGATCTTGACGCGATTGCCGTATTCCGCTATGTTATGCAACTTTACACATTTATGACTTTAAAAACTCACAACTCTTCACTGTTTATGTTTGGTATTTTTTTTAAAAAGTACCCAATACTCACTATAATTAGTAGATCATACGGATATGAAGCGCTTGTTTATTCGTAACTCCGGGACCAAAATGCTTACTTGCGATACCAAGAACATAAATGTGACGTAGATTAATATAAACCTAGAAAGGCAAATGTAAGTATGCAACTCCAGATAAACTGTATCTGCATTAAAGCCGTGAGAGAGCATCAATACATCTTTCCTGCATAGTACTTCAAATTGCTAGGAAAGTGCACTCGCTCGTAGCGGGCACTGGGTGACCGAAGCGAAGACGATTTGTATAATACGCGCACGATTTAATAACTTAATAAATTATATTATTATTTATTATTATTAATAAATATTAAAAATAAATAATAATAGTGACCGACTGACGGAATGACACACAGACACTGAGATCTACTTGAGCTGAGTATAGAGGACCTTCGCTTCGCTTCGGTCGATTACGTACCAACCCGAAATTACACGATCAAAATTCAACGTGCATCTGGTTTTTCGGTAATTAATTATAACCGTGCGAGGGTTGAGCTTATATTGACTGATTTTGTATTGCAAATTACACTGATCGAGTACATTCCTAACATTAGCGAAATTACATTAGCTGAGCGCTTTGTTGCTAGTTATTAATCTAGTTCATTTAACTAACTAGGGCTCATTGTTTTACTAATTAGCATTTTCAGTTCGACGTACTGCGCTTTACGGGACGCTTGAGTCGTCAGAATTGAGACCAATCGGTCAGAGCCGGTTTTCTCGAAATTACCAAAACTAAGCGTTCTCCGTTGCTTACCGTTCCGTAACTGCGGTACGTTCCATAATAAAACGCTGTACCATCCGCGCTGGAAAACAGTTGTAGAATGACAAACAAAACACAGGATAACAAGGAGCAGTTAAACTGAACGACCAATGCGCTCTTCATCCAGTTTCGCGACCTTCCGTTTTGTAATAACAAATGCAGATTCTGACGCGCAGCCATTGTAACCTGTTATCGTACTGATTACACCGGACACATCCAAGTGAACAAAGACGAGAACGATACCAAACGAACCTCCCACTGAACAATTGTGCTCGTGCCGCGATGCTTGCTTGATACATGATAAGGAATGAAAGTTAGGAACTATAATGTTAAAAGAAAATATATCGACAATTTGATGATTGTGTCTATCTTCGACTCTTAACTCTTGCAGTTAATCGTCGCTTGAGGAGACTGGTCGATCCGCGAACGAAAGCGGAAGCCGTCTACCTGTCTACAATGGAGCAATTAGACAACTTCAGATTCTCCATCGATCATGCAGGTTATTCGGTATTAGAGTGCAGTCGTTGTGCGACGTACAATGTTTTTCGATAGAAGTATCGAGGTCAAGGTTGCTTCCGTTAACTGGCATCAATACTGGCTCGTGATTGCACTTAATTGCACAAAGATGCAGAGTCTGCAGATACGAGCGTTGACCATTGCGTTTTTCGATTACAGTCGAACAGCAACGTTTTTCTCATGTAACAGCGAGAAACAAAGCAAAAATCTGCATTTTTGCTAAATTCAAAATATACTTCTACAAGTAATTGTGTGAATGATCAAAATTGTGTTGATCCAATACGAACGTGCACAGAAAAGGGGCAAATTATACACATTTTTATAAGAAATCGGCAATTACGGTTCACACGTCTTTTAGCTTAATCTCAAACGGATGTTCGTTGCGGTTGCATAAAATAATGCAAATGTATGCGGAATTATGTATACAGTGTCGGCTGTCGACAGTTTACAATTCGGCCAAACGCATTTCTTTGACTAATCGACGGACATTAGCCGCATATTCTGTCATTGTTGATGATTGTTTATGGCAGGCGGTGAATTTTTTGATGAGTTACTGTGGCTGGCTCACAATACCCTTCTTGTGTTGTTTATCTGACGTGTACGATCCTTTCCTCTGTCCACGTCGCCGTCAATTACACGTTTTATTCATAATGCGGTCAGATGAATTGCGGTTCATTATCGCATGCCAAGACATTGTCTTAATGGTAACACAGAGAAGCGAATGTGATTCGAATCGTATTACTATTGTCTGTTGCATATTTCACATGTATAAAATCAGTTAATCAGTCAGATTTTTTAATGTTATCGTGTAAAGCAGTCGAACTGCTACCAAAACCATAACCCAAGTATTACAACATGATACTAAATGTATGCCGGTATGAAATTATGGGATAAGAGATTCTCTATCTGATAGAAGAAAGTGGGCATATAGTTTACAAGCTCACTAGTTTCGTTCACTAATAATGACACGGTATAACAAACAATCACACGGCATGTGGAAGAAAAATAATCACTCAAATGGTCGACGATAAAGTGTTACGTCTAACCGGCACTGGTGGAGGGGGAGGCGGGTACCGCGGCCGACGGAGAAGCGAAGCAGGGCGAGGTGGCGCTGCCATCGCATCCGCTCGCTGCAGACAGGGTACCAAGCTGTAGAAACCGGACCTGCCACGTTTGACGAGGAAGGCCAGTAGCGCTAGCAGTCCAGCCGCTCCACAACACGATGCTGCAAGAGAAATTTACCAGCTCACATCTGCAGCCTATGGTGTCGTTTTATTTGGTAACCGTCAACAGTTTTATAACTGACATAGTACAAGCTGCACATCCGGTTGTAATTTGCACGTACAAGTTTGTACAAAAACCATATCCAGTATAACTGACATCTTTTAAATTAGGATTTACGTACTCGCAGCCGCTATTCAATAACGAATAAAGGGAAACCGATTTAACACTTAATTTTCCGGCTTACGGTAGTCATTAAAAACCTACAGACATCATAGTATTCAACGGACAATTGTGTTTCTAAGAAATCACCAACTGTCAACTATTTTTCAGGTTCTTTCTTTTTCCATTGGAAAAAGCATGTAAACTACTTCCAGATCCCTATTTCACTGCGGTTATGATTGTCTTACAATTAGTACCATACAAGAGCCGCCCTGCTGCATATAAAGAACTCCGATGGAATATTCGACACGTACCGATAATAATAAACAGTTTACTCTGGCTAATCCCCTCCTCCACCTGCTTAACCACCGCCGATATCTCGGTGTGATCCTGCACCGCCAACCCATTCCCCACAACCCGTGCCTCAGTGACCGACGTTCCGCTGCGGAACCGCATCACCGGGACCTCCTCCCGATTCAACACCCGGTGCGTCATACGAACGAACGTCCTTGTCGTTGTACTAGCCATTGTTTCCGCTGTACGCACGCTTCTCGTTTCGGTTGTCGTAACCGTGGTATTTGGAGGATTAGTCACCTCCTGTATGTGTTTGGGGAAGACGAGGTATCCCTCGGGTGAGATGCTCCAGTTGGGCAGTAAGAACGGATGCACCTGCATCTGATGGGCGGCGGTGGAAGTTGTGATAGGTGCTGTTGACGTGATGGTTCGCGTGGACGGTGTCGCTACCGTTACGGTGTTGTCCACGGAGATGTAACCGTTGTAGACCGCAGCCGAAGCCGCGAAGGTAGGGGGAGGGGGGTGAAAAGGAGGAACGGGGGCGGGAGCGTTCAGTGTAGGCAGTTCTGATACAATATATAAATTACATAATGTTACGTCAGCAGCTCTGGCCAATGGTATATATTTCTATATAATATACAGAAGTGTATGTTGTTACCGGCTTCTCGATCGAGTTGGATATCGTCCAGAGCAATGTATCCACTTCCTGCTGGAGCCTGCGGATTGATCGTTCCCTCGAAGAGCAACTGTAAATTTTGTTGTTATAAAACAAATCATTTGTAAAAAAAGAATTTGAAGATCTGTCGACCGCATCGATTCGCATATTCACATACGTTAATTGTATAAAAAATAGACGAGGCGCAACACATTGTAATGGTACTTTACGAATAAAGTGATAACCTACACAAAATTTTAACATGTTGTACAGACATACTTACAATGAGAATGATATGAGATAATATTATTTTTCGTCTAGATTGGTATGTAAACTAAATAGTTAACTATAATATGGTACTATGCCCAGGTTAGAGGTGTAATATGCCCAAGTTACTTGATAACTAAACCACAACCAAAAACTTGTGCAAACTGTACAAAGCGGGTGACATTACTTGGAAGCTTCCCCGTTGTAGGGCGACCTGCGCTTCCATCCACTGGAACGACTGCTGACCACTCTTCTCCCAGATGATCTGATCGGGCCGTGCAAGGACTTTTTTGTACAGCGTCAAACGGCCAAGGTTATTACCACGCATATGATACCAGAATGTCAGCGTCAAGTTCACCGGCGTCTCAATACGGGGACCCGCTAGATGCGCCGTGTAGGGATTAGCGTTGTCGGGGGCGGGTGCAAATGGCGATCCTGGCATGCGACTGGGCATTTGGCTGTCTAGAACGTTATCTTTCAGTTAAGTAGATAGCCAGTGTGAAAAAGAATTATTTATAAGAAAAACTATAATAAATATAATAAAATTATTAGTTATAGTACGTACAGACGGTACAGTTATAAAATCATTTCCCTGGATGTTAAATTTCGTGAACTTTCCCCCAAAACTTCATTCTGATACCCGAACGCAAGACATACTGCTGATGCGTTTGGCAAATGTTAACAACAAATTTTCAGCTAAGTCAAGTTACACTTTTTGGTTTTTCAAAAAAATTTTCCGGACTAAAATGCGGAGATTATTTTTGATCGATAAACCATAAAAAAGCATCTATCTATATAATTCGCTAAGAGTTTTCTGTATGTCGAGTCACTCTGAACGATCCACTCATCCAATTCTCATGTGCCATATATCATTCTAAAGCTTATGTTGTCTACTTCTGCCATCAAAAGGAAAAACTGGGAAAAACAAATCCGTTCAGGAGAAACGTGCAATTTTGCGCGGGGTCACCTAGTTGAACATATTGCCCTTACTTACTGGAAGAATAGAAAGGGCTCTCCATAGGTGGCGCCACCGGCATGGCCGCCAAATCCCGCGGATCTGGCGCTGCTTGACCCCTTGCACCATAACCGGGCATGTCATACGGTTTCGTATCGGAATTGGTATCCGTATTCGCCATCGGGTACCCGTAGTTATTTTTCGGCGGGTAAGTGGGAAACTGGTTGTAATTCGGGTTCGGTGGAAAGTAGTTGTACTGTTGCCGACTGGACTGTGGGTATGACGACAGGGCGGCCGCTTTGGGGAGCAGATGATGGAGGAACTTCGCCGACAAGGTTTTCTTATATTTTATGGATAGTTTGCTGCGGTTGAATGACGGTGGATCGTGCAGGTGACCGGACAGCGGGGGTTTGGCGATGGACGAGGAGGCCACGCCCATCTGCTGGGCCAGGAGCTCGTCCGGTTCGGGCTGCTCGAAGCTGTCGATGAGGTCGGGATCAAGTGGCATACGTGGGGCTGGGGGTCGTGGGATGTCAGCCGCGTCCAATATTAAATAAAATCCATCTAAATTAAAATAATTATAATAATCCAAGAAAAAAATAAAGAAAAAAACCAAAGTAAACTACTGCAAATTTGTATCAATAATTGCATTTGTTTTACCTGGATTTTTAAAACATTAAAAATTAAAATAACTAAAAATAATTTTAAATACAAATAATTTTGTATAAAATATTTTTATTAAAAATAATGTTCATTAAAAATAATTTTATCTAAAATGAATAAATTTTTAGATTTAATTTAGATTCGAATTTTACTGACGTGCGTCCTTTCCGGGTGTCCGATCGCCCTGGATCTTGAACCAGCCATTTCCGGCCACACCCCGTTGTCGTCGCCAGTCACACTGGTCAGCGGGCGCCGTTTCCTGACTCCAGCCACACAAACCCCATTCGAAATCACACGTCACGGATAAGCCCATTAATCCGTAATTGTAGGCACTGGGAGAGTAGGCGATCGATTGGCCCGTTGAAAGTTGCCATACAACTGCAATAAAGCGTATTAAATTATCCTGTTGAGCGTATTAGAGATAATTACAGTCAATGCATATTCTGCGCAAACTTACTCCACAAAACTGGTAACACGGAGATCACCATCGAAAAACATTTTTCCAAACGCTCAAGACAAAGTTTCATGGTTATTTGATAGGAATACCAACGAATTAAAAAATACGTGTGAATTTGCCGTGTAAAACGCTTCATTCTTTTGCGTACTGCAATGATAGCTTGTTCCGTGACAAATGATTACTGTGTTTTTTCTTTGACTGACAGCTTTTATCCCTGACCGACAAATCACGCAAAAGACGGTTTATTACTAGAGCGTCCATCTTAAATTTCATAATATATGGTGAAACTAGCTAAATTATCGTTGTACTTGAAACTGCTTCACGTTTTGACATTTTGAAGTGGACCAGACATATATGTATGGGGAAATATCCACTATGACGAAATACAGTACTACGCTAAATTCACTACAAAAAATTGGCTATCAAAAATGTGATAAACAGTGGAATCAATGCACATAATATTGCCGTTACCTGATTGGCTGGACGGCACACCCATAAAATTAAAATTTAAAAGACGGACTCACTCACTTATCGATAATCTTGTTTATCTGCGGCCGATAAAGTCAGAAGTGTGAAATACAGTTTGGCGGGCCAGCCAATCCCAGCCAATTGGCTACCATGCAATGCGCATTCCAATGGAAGGCTGGCAACAAAGAATGCCAATGGAATTGGCCTGCCCCTAAACTGGAAAGTGTGTGTAGGTCGATAAACTGGCCCAATTGATTCGATCAACCACGATGCGCGGAGAATCTGCAAGTTTCCCTCGGATC
>JAQGAU010000675.1:0-24983 GCA_034698045.1 Paramacrobiotus richtersi | reverse complement strand
AAAGTTGTGTAGCTTGTTACCGCATGACAGCGGTGCCTTCGAGACGTATTTGTACTTCACTAACATAAATCCGTTGTACATAACCTCATGTTTAGGTACAACCCGTGGCATGTTATCCTGGAGAAGCTGTTCCCGTTATCGGCCGGCTACTTGGTCAGCCGCGAATTCAACGGTCTATGTGGGCTCGGGCTCTTGGTCGTCAGCCGGCATGTGGCGGGCAAGCGCGTGGTGCTGTTGGGCGCTGGTACCCAGTCCGTGCTGCCCCATCATGACAAAGGGACGAAAAGCATGCTGACCAGCTGCATGGAGGCCGTGGCCAATGACTACATGGAGAACGGGGTCGCTTGGCAGCGCGTCTACTGGCTGGGATTCATGGGACCACGATGCGGGTGGGGTTGGATCGAAGGCGGGCACGTTGTCAAGTGTGTTGAGGGCTTTTGGGATGTGCTGCAGACGGAAGAGACCCAACAGCGTCTGCTCGAGATGGGTAACCACCTCCGCCAGTTTATGGAATAGATTACTTTGCATTTAAAGTGTTATTGTCCGACAGCTGTATATATAAATAATAAATATGTTAGGGCATTAAAATTACGCAGTGTTGCATTCTGTATTAAGAGTGGAAAAGGCTCGAAGAAGGAATTAAAATTTATAAAAATGAGGGCATTATTTGTATGGGCGCTTTTTTTGTATAGTTATTGCGTGGTCGTTTTTCAGCAATTGTCTCAACGACATACAGCGGCCGAAGACTGCCCAAAACGTCAAAAAAACAATAATTTTATTATTATTGTCCAAACAATCTGCTCAAAGACAAAGCGTCTTTCTTGGTTCCGCTGGCTTGTTTCAACATACGAACCGTGTCAAAAATAGATGTAGCAGCAAGCTTCTTATACCTTTGTTCCCTCAACTTCCCCGTAAGAAACAAAGACTTATTAATGTGGTCTTATTAATGTTACCTGCGTATCCATCCCATGACCTTTATGGATGTCCCTACGTATCGGTTCGATCAGCACAATCACAAGATTCTGAACGCATTTCGTACTTATATTTTTTGAAGCTGTCATTCCAGATTTTAGTATCATTACGAGTGATTTTAGAGTAATTGTAGAGTACTCGTAGAGTGATTTTAGATGCATGCGTCAGCAGCGCGGATGCCACGGAATACACCGATCGTGCACATATGTACTGACACGTGGTTCTCACCATTCAGCTGGATTGTGAGAACGATGTTCACAAGTACTGTGTTAACAGCAGATTTGTGTAAATTCCAGGTTCGCATAACTTTAAGCCTATAAGCGAAGCCGCTTGCTAGTAATAAAGAGAACAACTGCATTGTTGACTCTATATAGAATTAAAGAACGGGCGCCCTAGTTATCAAGTGCAGTCGACGAATCAGTTATATCAGCCATCTGTTTCGTATCAGTGATTCTGGTGTGAGAATGACGCTTTTTCAGTCACTTGTTCCCCCGCTCGCTGATTACTGCAGTTCTATTGTGCATCCTTCCTTGAAAACATGCAGCCAAAATTTAGAACACTGCCATGCAACACCGGTTCTCAAAATTTCTGCGTCTCGGTAGCGATGTTGCGGATTACGAAGGGCAATTGTCCGAATTAAAACGGGACTGTCCTGCGCTGCGTCGTTTGAAAAAATCTTATAACCTGCGGTTTAACAGGCTTCCTTGGGTGACCTGTTTGTGGCGCCTCTGGTTATCAGTACTGCTGCTTCTTTGTCTGTTTCAGGTAACACTCGAGCAACGGAAAGACTAAGGCAGCATCCGTTTCCGCTCCAACCAGTTCGGACAACGATCTGCGGTACGACTGCGCAAGCGGCACATGGAACGCATCTTGTCAGCCTGATCTCGCTATGGAATCAGCTCGGGTTCCCTGTTGAAGCGTACAATTCCACTGGATGCTTCCGAAATGCTTTGGAGACCAACGACCGGAGTGCAACTACGTGGAACAAGAATCATCCACAGTGAAAGTTATGCGCATAATATTCTTTGATTTGTTTCTTGTGTGTTTCTTCTGTGTTTCTTCTGTTTTATCAACGTTCTAACCTCACGTTTCATCGGATTTCCCTGTTAGGTTCTATTAGGGTTAGGTTTAATCATGTTTGTCCGACGCCAAGAGGGGACCATTGTCCCGTTGCGGAAAGACAATAAAGCATCATTAAAACAACACGTATTGTTCTCTTAATTACTAGCGAGCGGCTTCGCTATAACTCAAAACTAGTGGATACTTTCTGATGATAGATTCCCATTGCTGACCATGTACAATAATCATTATCATGCACAGTAATTATTCTGAACGGCTGGTCAAAGGTTCTGCAAACCAGATTTGCAGTAAACATTTGCAGATGTTTACTTTTAGTTGATTCAAATCGATGTTCACAGTTATCAGAGTTCGGGCTTAGACCGCGACTTGTGCAGATTCATAATTAAACAGAATACAGGGAACAAATTCTACGCAGAAAGTATGCCCTGTATTAGGAAGATTACGAGTATAAAGAACATATAACATTTGGGCTACCGATAGACCATACCTCCCCAGTCGACAAATTGACCAGAGATGGTAACCCATCTCTAGCATGCGCTCCTGGGACTCTTCCGTCTGCAGCAAATCCCAGGAACCTCCAACACGCTTGACAACCCGTCCGTGTTCGATCCATCCCCAGCCGCATCGTGGTACCCCACGAAGCCCAGCCAATAAATGCGCTGCGAAGCTACACAATTGCCCCCGATTAGTTGTTGGCCACATCCTCCATGCATCAGGCCGGTATGCTTTTCGTTCCCTAGTCTTGATCGCGGAGCACCGTCAGAATGCCGGCGCCCAGCAGGACCACGCGTGGATCGATATCCTTGCCCGCCACGTGCTTGCTGACCACCTACAGTACGTGTCCTACGAGACCGTTGAATTCCCGGCTGACAACGGGAACAGCATGGCTCGTACGAGGCGGCATCGCCCTGTTCTGCCCCACCCTACCTATACTTGTCAGATATCATGCATACGACCGCGCTGATTAACAATTCACACAGAATCACAGGTAACAGGTTTAAACAAAAACACATTAAACACCATTTGGACAGAAACGGGTAATGAATCTTATAATGCATAGCCGACAATCCTTTTCCTGTGCATAACCGTTGACGTGACCTTTCTGCAGCACTGTTTGACGATATTGTGTTCCAGAATGCCCACAACAATATCGTACACGATGAGAATTTGTCTACGCGCTTGTTTTTATCTAGCAAACACCACACGATCAACATAAACACAATTTTCAACATTTAAAAAAAATCTACCAACCTTTGGAGAGAAGACTCGAGGTAACATTCAGTACATTATGTACTGTACATAACCGAATCAAATTAAATACAAAAAGAAAATTACCATACAAAGCTGACTAATCACGCAAAAAACCCCTATTCTTTTGATTGCTAAATGATTCTCCAATAACTGCTGCTTGACGTATAACTGTACACCGTTGCATATCACAGGAATGATGCGTATATCCGGGGGGCGGGGACTCAAGGTTCGGGGCTGGAGGGCGGGGTGTAGAAGTCGTTGCTGCTGCTCTTATCCTCCAGGGGTGACTTGAGTAGGCACTCTTCGCGCTCCTCAATCATCTCCATGGTTGCGCCGATCCGCAGCTTCAGTTTGGCTTGTAAGAAGTAATTCTTGAATTCCCTACAATGTCAACACAATCAGCACCATTATTTGACCGATTCTACTCCGGATCACTCGGCAATATAGTTATTATTCTTTGTATGATATACATTATGTATGATATACATACTCTTCTCTTACACTGTATGTCATTTTTCACCCCCCACTGTCTGTCTGTTTTACTCTCAAATATTACAAAAACACTCACAATGCCTTCGTACGTCCCCAATCCATGCAATATGGTAAGGACGTTTACTAAGGAAATTCTGGTCTTATGCAAGAAATCGTAAATAACGGCGGTTAACTATATGCAATATCAGAGATGACCGATAACTGACACTGAAAAAGATTTGGACGCCGCTTGAATGATGCATTAGATCTCTCGAAGAGCTTTTTGTTTTTTGTTTTTTTGTTTTTTGTTTTTTTGTTTTTTCTTTCAGAATATTAGTATTTTGTTGCAGAAAGGTCTCTGCATTCGCGGCACCTTTAATGATGATGATTCATTCGTTGACCGGGTTATTATAGTCAGATAAAACATTTGCATAAAAACATAACTGACACTACTTTCCAACACGACCGTAACACCGTCGTTTGATTGTTTCGGAGGATAAAAATTTAGTAGTGAAACAGTTTCTGTATACCAAACGAAAGGGACATTGTATCGTACATGATGAAATCCTCAGTATTCGGCACTGCAAATGGTAGAAGTAACATTGCGAACGAAGCCAACCCGTCCTCTCTGGTTACGAGAACATGACCAACCAATCAGCAATACAACGCTAATGTTCCGTGAATGATTGTAAGGAATATTCTCAAGCCGAAGCCGCTCGGTAGTAATTAAGAGGACAATTACATTGTTTACTCTATAACAAATCCAAAAAAGTCACGGTTGGTTTGTCTACGTAATACGCATATAACTGAAACAAATACTGTATAAGACAACCCAACATACGAAGATTACTGATACGTACAAATGTACAATACGCAAAACATAAACAGTAAACAAACTGTTTTGAAAAATACAGGTGAATTATTTTGCGACTTGGGTGTATTGTACTATTCTCGTGAATGTGGTCAGTGAATGACCGCACGGATGTACTTTAGCGATTGTGTAGTTTTAAGAAACGTTTCACAGTTTCTAAATCATTCTGTCTTACAGTTTTACCGTGATGGGAGGTAATGGTGGCGCGGCTTATGGCATATAACCAGCGCAAGGAGTAAGAAATTTCTGTAGGTTTTGAACAATAGCATCAAGTTGCCAGATTCTCGACCAAACGTATGGCACGACCTACAGCCTGAACCGTTTGGAATTTTTTAAAACGGATTGCACTTTCTCTTCTTGTTTTGTGCCCTGATCATGCTCATTGTCAATTTGAAACAGAAATATGAAATATGAAACTCAAAATTATTGAAATAATTCAAAAAATTAGTATTTTATGAAAATCTATAAAAATAAAAGTGACATATTCACAATCTGAGCAACATTTGGATCCGAGTTTCTGTCTTCAGAAACGCTGAATTCGCAACCGTTAGCGAGTTATCCGGTGCCATAGAATGTCAACTTGATGCTATTGTACAGCTTTTGTTTTTGAGCTGATTTTTATGATCTGTCAGGCACGAATTTTTTCTTACTCCTTCCAGTATTAGTTGCGCCACCATTACCTCCCATCACGGTTTTACTAAGATGGATTACACATTTATTTATAATTTTCATCTATTTATATTTTATTGCAAATTTATATTTATTATTGTTTTTTATTTAGAATTTATTTTTTTCATAATGTTTTTCTTTTATTTTCACATTCATTTATACATTTTATTTCTTAAACATGTACGTATTCTACTTTAGTTTCATTATACTTTAGCTTCATCACAGTGGATTACTGATTCTGTCATGTGTTCGAAAACTGTTCCTGAAGTTAATCAAAGTATATACTCCTTTATTTGTTTTGATTACTGCATTGTTGACAGTCTAATATAAAATGCCTTCTGTTACAAAGAAAAAAACATGAAGCTGGTAAGTAGTAAAAGAAACTGAGATTGTTCGCGATTAAAACCTGCAAGCTTACATTACAGGACAGCTGCTCGATATCGCACATCATGTTCAGAGCCCTTGCATTACAATTCCTCTTTACGGCATGCAACAGCATGGACGCCTTTATCCGCTTGCTCTTGTCGATCTCCATGACCTTTAGCACATTCCTGACACTGGTCTTATCCACCGCTTTGCGGAAACTTGTCATACAGGCCGCCGCCCGCACCACATGCGATTGCTCACCGTCAGCAACACTACCAACATCCGATCGGACAAGAACTGATTGGGAACGAACCCAGTGATGGCCGTTACAGCTGCAGTGACACTGGACGGCACGCTGGATTCCGTTAGACACTTCGTGATCTTCTCTTCAACCTGGCCACCAGTTTGTCCCATCCTGTGCTGGATGGTCTTGTCTACGGGGCCAAGTTGCGGATGGCGTAGAGCAACGATTAGCTTGGTGACGTTGTCAACCTCGTCGGCCTTGTTAAGTTTATCGGAATGTTTGCAGTTGGTATCTTCGGTGAGTTGCCGAGAAATTTGATGATTTTCTCGACCAATTTCCTGGTATTTCGTCGTCCAGCGTGCCGGTGTCTTCATGACACTTTACAGCATATGATCAAAGGCACAGATGTACATCCCTGTTTATTAACTTGTCGGGTAAACTGCACTGAAAATTGTGTGTTGGCGGGTTCCCGGATTTGTGACACTGCATCTCTCTTTGTCCGTAAGACTGGGAAAGTAAAACCATTTTTATTGTTGTTACCAGTTTGATTCGGATTTACAGTTTTTGCAGCTACCAAAGCCTTTATTTTATTGCCGCTTTGTCTGTACCTCGTACTTCCATCATATAACTTAATGTGCTCCTTCCAAACTTCCACAGCATGCAGCACATACAGTACAGTGTGCTGGGTAGTACGGAGACCCCTGACCCATGATAAATAATTAAATATATCGGACGCGGCTTTACCATTTACAACAGTGTTAGAGAATCCTAGAGTATGCTCCTTTTTCTTTCAGCACCTGAGCACTTTGTAGCAACAAGAACATTTTCATGCTCTGTGTGTTAGAGGCACTTGCAGTGATGACGGTTGATTGGGTCTATTATTAAATTTTTTCTTCGCGACCTTAAGACGATATTCCACCCATTGCTATAACTTTAAGTGACATCAAGACAGCCGCGCACCTGTGACCGTTGCACTAAGGGGCATTATTGTTTTTAATAACCAAAACATGGATACACACTGTGAAGAAATCCGTTTGTGCGCGCAACGTCCGGTTATTGCGCAACAGCGGCGAAAAGTTTAAACACGTTTCCTTCTCAGATAATTCAGTGTTTTACCCAAACTTCTTGAAAGTTTCACCGTAAATGCACATACATATGATGATCGTTCTGACCCAGAATTAGCCCGATACCATGTTTCTTAAATTTTAAAACGAATTTCGAAAATTTTGAAATTCATTTTAAAATTTTGAAAACATACCTCAGAGCTGAAAGTGATTCAGAACGATCATCACATATATGTGCATTCATGGTGAAACTCTCAAGAAGTTTGGGTAAAACGATGAATTATCTGAGAAGGAAACGTGTTTAACCTTTTCACCGCTGTTGCGCAAGAACCGGACGTTGAGCGCACAAACGGACTTCTCGACATTGCATATCCATGTTTTGGTTATTTAAAGCAATAATGCACCTTGGTGCAACGGTTACAGGTGCGCGACTGTCATGATTTCACTTAGGCGTCATTCATATATTACGTAACGCTGTTTTTCGGGATTTTTGACCCCCACCCACCCCCTGTAACGCACTTCGTAATACATTAGTCTACGGGAATAACGGTGGCCGACCACCCCCCACCCACCCCCTGACCGTTACGTAATATGTGAATGACGCCTTATAGTTATCGGAATGGGTGGAAAAGCGCCTTAAGCTTGCCAAACTATATTTTTAAATTATTGTGGTACTAAGCTCTAATTACTGTAATTAAGCGAAGGAGATCGGAATTTGACAGCTCGTACGGTTCCCTTGTGAGTAAAATGTCTCCGTTCTTGGGTACTTCTCATGCGCTTGTTAAACAGTAATCAACTGCTAAACATAGCATGTTTAGCATTATCTTCAGGGGTTTTACTTACTTCCGGTCCATATGGCCATACAACCTTGCAGATGAATCACATCAGAGCAACACTCCCACAACGAATGGTAATGGAAGTTGAGTGGAATGGGATTACCATTTCTGGCCGTGTGTTGTCACTGCTTTCGCTTTCACGCTTTGTAACGGCTAGTGCTAGTCTGCAAAAAGAAAACTGAAATATCTCAGGAGTCAGGATTGTTGTGGCTTTTAAGTTTTAACTTTTAAAACTCTGTTCCGAATTTAGCGGAGAAAAGATCAGTTTTGTTTTGTGTGTATCTCGTGTGCTTCGCTACTCCCGATTCCGTCATATTCAGCGGTCCTGCAGAATGGCATTCATAACTTGTGGCTGTAAGTTTGTGAAGTTTTGTTCGAACAGCTCTCTCCATTGTTGATAGTTGATACAGACTGTCAGACTATTCACTACTGCGTCTTACATGTTGACGAATGTGTTATTTAGTGAGTAAGGGGATTCCAGAGGAGCCCGTGGTCTCGTTAGTATCTCAGCGCATCTTCGAGCGCTATCTGATCGAACAGTACATTGACGAGCATGGAACGGATCCTATCAACGGGAAACCTCTTACCAAAGAGCAGTTGATTATCATCAGTAAAGCAGATTACTTCATCACTTTGAGTCTTTGGTTGCAGAAGAACTGTTGTCGACTGTATGCTTTCATTGCAGAAAGCGACGAACCACAAAGAACCACTGTACACAGTATGCCCCAGCTGCTGAAGGTGCTCCAAAAGGAATGGGTAAGGCAGTTAAACTTGAGACGAGCTGTGTTAGCTGTAATACACCGTCTTCTTGTAGAAATGTTTCTAACATCTGCACAGCATATTAAATTGTGTCAATGAGGATCTTGTACGTTATTTTGACATTTTTTGAAAATAATGTATGGACGTTTTTTTTTTACGCCATTAAATCCTTAATAAAATTCTGTGGACTTTTTTTAATTTATACTCGATGTATTAATGAAAACTACTTTTTTTGATGTGAAACGTAGTATAAAAGATTGTTCGATATTCCTTATTTCACAATCTGTTCGATTAGAATAAAAAACTGGAAATCAGTACTTTGTGCACCAATTTTAGTATGCCTTCGGCGATTGATTAGTCAGCCGTTGCGTTCATTTCGGATGATCGGATGTAATCATTAATTGTGGGTGCGTTTCTGGCACTGTACGCAAGCGCACGTCTAGAAAGACAACAGTGTGGGCTATAAGATGTTTTCAATTTTAATAGTACTAATGGAACGGAAATTAAGAGTTTACATCTTTTTGAGGCTACTTTTGGTTTAAAACAGTCTTCATATATGTGTGCATTTATCAAGGCAGTTTCAAAACAAATTGCTTCAAAGCGGGATTTTTGGTACACGCGTTTGCTCTTAAACTTCTTTAATGGATTGTGCAACAGCCGGATGTTGCGCGCTCAATTCGTTTTTACGTTCCTCTTTATCGGTCATTTGTCCATCAAAAGCAATGTTGGGTAAGGAGTTCCGACCGCCAATTCCCACGCGCAAATTGGCCAGCGCAAGATATGAATTTTGAAAACTACAAGACACTCGTCGTATATGCACTGCCGCTGCACGATGTACTCGCATTTATACAATTTATATATATGCAGATACTTTGGTACTAGTAATGTAAAACGTGAACTGCACTGCTTGTACTTTTAAGTTAGAAGACAATTACCGATGGATTTATAAGAGGAATTAACGGGCGTAATCTGATGGGACAGATGATGATTTATAATTGTTGCAAATTTATATTTTTTCCAGGAAACCGCCAATAAGAAACAGGAAACGCCGGAGATTCGCAAGAGCCGAAAAGACGACACGTAAGAATTGGATAACAGCAGTGCTGAAGTTTGTTCAGTTAACTCTTCATCATATCTGTTTATGTTCTGTTTATAGAATTCCTTTGTGTTCGTTAATTTTAACGTATTACAATGGTGGCGTACTAGGAAAGTGCACTCGCTGGTTGCGGGCACTGAATGACCGAAGCGAAGGAAATCCGTAAATAGGGCAACATGAGTTAAAGCAGTTCGACGACGTCATAATCAGTACAATTGACGATCGCGATCATTTATACCAGAGTGAATTTGTCTTGTAATTGATACGCAGGTGCGAGTACAATTTAAACTAGTGCTGGGTAGTAAAACTCTTCTCACCGCTTACTTAAAACTGCTGTCCGACATTGCTGTTTTACGTACTATGTTTTCATAAATCCTACTATTTACTTACTATTTAATATGAACCTTTAGGTTTCGCTTACTATTTACTATTTTTTTACTATTGCTTAATATTTTCGGCAAACCTGCAGACCCAAAGTGCACGAAAATGTTTTGTTAATTTCAGCGTGCAAAACAGGCGTTTAATACAACAGACTCCAAGTCCAAGTTGCCAGACGCGAAAAATACTCTTCTTAAAATTTGACAGACAGCTTTCGTCCAATGAAAAGCACTTTCGCTGACTTCAGAAAATAATACATTTAAATTAACAAATTAGACAAACAAATAATATATTTAAATTAACAAATTTAAATTAATAAATAATACATTCTAAAGAAATAGCAAGTTAAATTTCAAATAAAAATAAAATTCGTTTAGCAACAATAAACAAATAAATAATGAAAAATGTTAATAAATAATAATAAGAATAAATATCATATTTTATTAATAAATAAATGAACAAAAATAGTGACCGACCGACCGACTGACAGAAGGACGGACAGACATCGAAACCCATTTGAGTTGAAGATAGAGGACCTTCGCTCCGCTTCAATCGATTATGGCTTTAAGTTTTTCCGATTGAAAGTTTGGAAGTTCTATCATTTGATTCAACGCTGAATATACTTTGTGATTTCAGAGGTCCGCTGGTGGATGCGAGAGTACTGGAAGTGATCGCCACAAGCGGCATGGAAGCCGCGTTTGGCGATGTGCATCCGTGGTATGAATCTTTCAGATTACAGACTATCATAGTTCACTAGCCGGTTTAATATGTAAAACTGCGGCAAAGCGTCAAGCCGCCATTTCTGTAGTCACGTGCTGTTTTCGTGCTTTGCGGGATAACTTTTGCCGTTAAGAGAATCTATCCATGGCGCAAGCTGAAGTAGTGCCGTTGGGGAGAAAAATGACATCTTTCAAACCATTGAGTACATTGTGAAGAACAAAAACAGACATATTGCAAGGATTTCTTGTATAATAATTATGTATTGCCGGTTTCCGTTAACCGCTGACTCTCGTGCAGATTAACGAAACCAGTTGTACGAGTACTGTATTGACTTGAATATTATTGTTTAATTGACTGAATGGTATAAGAGTTGTGATTTAACTTTGTCGTCTTTAGGTACGAGCCATGGCATATTATTCTGGAAAAGCTCTTTCCGTTGTCCGCTGGCTACCTGGTCAGCCGCGAATTCAACGGTCTGGTTGAGCATGTGCTGTTGGTGGTGAGCAAACACGTGGCGGGCAAGGAACCGCGCGTGGTACTGTTGGGTGCCGGCACGTTGACGGTACTGCCCCATCGGGATCCGAGGGCGAAAAGCATGCTGAGGAGCTGCATGGAGAATGTGGCCGAGGATTACTTGGAGAACGGAGTCGCTTCGCAGCGCGTCTACTGGCTGGGCTTTATGGGGCCGCGATGCGGTTGGGGCTGGTTCGAGGATGGGCAGGTTGTCAATTGTGTCGAGGGCTACTGGGAGCTGCTGCAGACGGAAGAGTCCCAGAAGCGCATGCTGGAGATGGGTGAACATCTCCGTCAGTTTATCGACGGTTGAAATTTCGATTTTGTGGCGCGTGACTGATCTGCGAGTTTGTGTAATAAAGCGTTTGTTTTTATGCAAACATGACATTGTGTTTATTGCTGTACCATGCTATAATCCTTGAGTACTTCACAAATATAAATTAAAAACGGGATTCAGTCGGTAAAACCGTTGACAGGAATAGCTTTACCGAATTTGATTTATTGGTTCACCCAGATGTCGTAATAATATCAGCAAAAAACAATCCATTCAAATAAAAAAGTTATTCCAGTCAGCAGGACAGGAAACAGTGCTCGTAATCAACTGGGCGTTACCACACATGATTTCTAAGTAAACTTAAACACTGAAACAAAAAACAAGTCGATCGGCCTTCCCCAGTTTTCAGAAGCAACTTTCTGCCGATTGACTTAACGTCTTCTTTCGCTAGCTGTTCTTACCCCAAACAGATTAGAGTCCTGGAAGCGGGTTGTCTGATTCAGAAGGAATAAAACAATAAGTAAATATAACACGGCGGCATCCAAGAATGCCGTTTTCAATATCACTTTTGGTTCGTTCGGCTTCCGGTCAGAATCACTGTCAGATGGTCGGCACTGCATCCAAGAATCCCGTTTTGAATATTGCTGTTAGTTCGTTCTGCCTTCCGGTCAAATGGTCGGTACTGCATTTGAGTATTCCGTTTTGAGTAATTCTGTTAGTTTGTTTTGCTTCTGGTCAGGTAGTAGGTCCTGCATCCAAACATCTTGTTTTGAATATTGCTGGTAGTTCGTTCTGGCTCCGCTCAACCGGTCGGTACTGCATCTTAGTATTCCGTTTTGAGTAATTCTGTTAGTTTGTTTTGCTTCCGGTCAGGTAGCAGGTTCTGCATTCAAGAATACTGTTTTTAATACTGCTGTTAGTTCGATCTATTTCCGGTGGGATGGTCGGTACAGCATCCAAGAATGCCGTTAATATCACTGTTGGTTCGTTCGGCTTCCGGTCAGAATCACCGTCAGATGGTCGGCACTGCATCCGAGAATCCCACTTTGAATATTGCTGTTAGTTCGTTCTGCCTCCGGTCAAATGGTCGGTACTGCATTTGAGTATTCCGTTTTGAGTAATTCTGTTAGTTTGTTTTGCTTCTGGTCAGGTAGTCGGTCCTGCATCCAAGCATCCCGTTTTGAATATTGCTGGTAGTTCGTTCTGCTTCCGGTCAGGTAGTCGGTACTAAATCCAAGAATACCGTTTTGAATATTGCTGTTAGTTCGTTCTGTTTCCGGTCAAATGGTCGGTGCTGTATCCAAGAATACCGTTTTTAATATTGCTGTTGGTTCGTTCTGCCTCCGGTCAAATGGTAAGTACAGCATCTGAGTATTCCGTTTTGAGTAATTCTGTTAGTTTGTTTTGCTTCCGGTCAGGTAGTCGGCCCTGCATCCAAGAATACCGTTTTTAATATTGCTGTTAGTTCGGTCTGTTTCCGGTGGTATGGTCAGTACTGCATCCAGGAATGCCGTTATGAATATCTGTGTTTTTGAAAGTGACTGTATTTCTGTTATTATTATAACACTGCAGTAGCCAAACCCTTTAGAAGGGACTTCAACGGCTATTGCAAATTTTTGGGTTGAGTAAATTTTGTAATTTTTTTTTTGATGATTTTTGAATTAAGTATATGTGGCGCAGGCTACATACGCATTCGTTGTCTTATTCTATAACGGAAAAAATATTACATCCGCACCCGGGATACATATGCGAAATACGTTCAACAGCAGTACGTTGCGCAAACGAAAGATTGCCCAGTTTTCCAGAGTTTGACTGCTTTTGCAAATGTGACGAAAAAAAGAGCAACAAAAACCATATGCTTCGGATTTCTGCTTTCTTTTTAACGAAGTATTGCGAATTAGCAGCCTCAAACAGTAAGCAGTGCACTTCCACAACAGTACTGTAGTGCAACATTAAAACTTTTAATTTCAAAACATGTCGCCAATCAAAACTTTGAAAATTCAAACATTTAAAAAACGAATGGGTTGCGCGCCAGCGCGGTCCAACACTTGTGATTAGAACTTATACTCTCCCTTCTCCCATTTTGGTCGGAAGAGGCTTTTTTTTTGCTCATTCGCTACTCCGCGTATAGTTTTTGCCTATAGCTCTTAAAACGCCTAAAATGGCGCTGGTGGTCCATCGCGTGTTGATTTTTTACAAACGTGTTCTGTCGAATTCTAAAAATTTTTTTAAGCCTGGTTTTTCGAATCGAAAAACCGAGCGCCACGTATGGAACACTGAAAGGTGTAACGACATATTGCAACTGAAGCGTGTGGCAGTATAACGATTTTCTGCCACATAGTTACGGCGCGTAGCCGCGCGTTCGAATTTCGAATCGCTTTCGCCACTCGCTGTTGTATTCGTATTACTAAGCCCTTCATAAATTATTCATCCCATAAGGCATAAGCATGGCTTGTTTGTGCCTTCAGAATTCGGGCGAGCCATCCGTTAATGAACTGTTACCTGGGACCGTTGTCGAGCCGACAGAGATTTACGTACATCTGTGAACCGGAAGCATTAAGTGGACCAGTTATGTAATGCCAGTTTTTGAATACCACGATAACCGTCAGTTTCATAATATTGTCGTCAAATTTAAACAGAACCGAGATTGTAACCTGCAGATCAGTTCATTACTGTTTTTCAAGCGTATCTCCAAATTATGAGCGAGATAGCCAAAGCTGTTTTTTATTAAGCTTATTATTAAGATTTTATTACTAGGAACGTGTACTCGCTGTTTGCGGACACTCGCAGACCGAAGCGAGAAAGATGCTCACTAATGTTTTTCGGAACGCTTCCGGTACCTTCACCGACTGGACCGACAACACATCTATATATGTCAGTGTAGAGGACGCGCCCATTACTATTGTAATGCTGCGCATACGTTCAGTAACGGTACCGTGACCGACGGGACGGGACAAGATATCTGGTTCTAGTTCTCACGACTTATTATTTCAAGAAATGTTCGTGCAAAGTCGTATCAGAAAATGCGAAGTGAAAGAGTGCCACAAGCTATTAGCTTGCGGCACTAATATGAGCAAAGGAATGGCTGGAGCGAGCCGCTTAGGCCTCAAAACAAAGTGAGCAGTCTGCATTGTCTAACCGGGGCTACAAAAAAGTGTGGCCAACTTTTTTTCAAATACTCGATTTCTACGACAAGCGCACAACCACCTATCGAACAACAAGATCGGTTGGAAACCTGTATATGCATAGCGAAGGCTTCGCCAAAACCAAACATGTGAAGTAACAAAGCCGAAAGTCCATAACTATACACGACATAGTTTCGAAAAATGAGTACGAGGACGGCGACACGATGTGCCCCATGTTTCCACGAATGACGTGTAGCGCCCCACCCCTAACCGAAAGTCTGACTTGCTCATTACGCCACCGATCGCAGTTTTTTGCCGTTACCACTGCAGGTTTTGTAAGTTTGGAAAAGTGATTCCTTTGCAGATTGTTGTTGGCTGATATGAAACAGTGTTTCGACTAATTTTGTGTGCTAGACAGGTAAGAAAGTTTCTGATAAACTCGGTAGTCCGCGGCTTGTAAGAAAATGCACTGGGTGGGGCGGTACATGTCATTCGTGAAAACATGGGGCACATCATGTCCTCGTATACATACTCGGCACTGGTACAATGGCCGGATCGAACCAAACGAATCGATCCCTACAAATCATGTTGCCGAACGTTAATGATAATCAACGCGAACAGATCGAAACCTCCATTAGACTGAATTGGGAAATGGAAGACTGGAGGAATCAGTTTAGTAAGGACTACGATCTGAATAAAGACCCGAGATACCATGAGGCGGCAGCCGAAGGTGTTACTTGTACATACATGATATGCTTGAATTCCAAAACACCAACATCGCATCGCTATGAGTGCAGAAGAGCTACTAGCCTACTTCTACAGTTGCCCGCCCTTATGTACACAATTCAAAAAGCCAAAAAAGGCAACGCCGAAAGCAGCCCGCAGAATCGATTTTGCTGTTATCTCAGAATTAACAGTTAACCCACCAGACGTGTTCTTGTAGCGTACCTACCACGCTGCCAACTTGACCACTACGGAAGTGCACATGATTCTTGGGGACACAATTTAAAACTCTGTTCAAAGTGGTCCGATTTGCTTGAAATGTGACAGCTTGTTCCTCCTTACGCGAGTTCTTTTGTTTTTTAACCATAGTTTTTTAAAATGACAGTTATTAAGGTTATGCATTTACCGCTGATATCAGATGATACAGCCGTTGGAAGACTGAGCTAAGCCGAAAGCGTTTTGCGTAATCAGTTTGATCCTTTTGGTCAATTTGATGCCTTCGAAGACAATCACAAGCAGATCTGTTACACAGTCAGAGTCAGAGCTTTACTGCTCTGGTCTTCATCGCCAGAATCAGCGGAGAGCGATTACCTAGAAGAACTTTTGTTATCGGGCACTACAGGAAATGCGGGCTGACTGGGGTCCGGCTTATAAACAGACCAAGCTGCCCACTCGTGACTCTGTGTAACGCCGACAGATAAAAATGTGCCGGAGCTGAGTATAGAAGACGTTCGACCTCCGGTGAGTCCGGTCGCCAAAGACGGAAGTGAATCATGTTGTATCCTGTTACTTTGTGTGTTACTCACAATTGTCAGTTTTCGCTGACATTTATCAAGTACGTCTCCTTTAGTGCCCTTGAATAATTTACTATTGCGCGCACTTGACAAAACTGCCCTTCGTGTCAAGAAGTGCGAAAGGTAGAGCATATAGCCAAAAGGCAAACGGGTTTCTGCGTTCGACCTTCTTGATTTCAAACTACGTACCAGTTGTTTAGCCAGTACTTCGATCTGTGCCATAGCCCGAACAGTGTAAGTGGCGCGCCCTTACCTCGAACTCCACCACTCGCATTAACCTGTTCCGTTCAGCAAACTGCGGTGTTCGAGGTAAGGGCGAGCAAGTTACCCTGTTCGGGCTATGGCACAGATCAAAGTAAGTGCTGTATTTCCGGTCGTTGATCTGCTGCAACATTTTTACGACATTTCGAAATTAAATATTCTTCGTTCAACTTCGCTGGCTCTCGTATTAACGTGATTCGCAAGTGTGCCAACTAACAAGTAAAAATGCATGAAGCGTTCAGTACTTCAGGTCTTGGAAGTCGGGACCTTTACATCTAGCATCTAGCATTTACGAGAACACAACACTCCACAAACGGCAAGATCTGCATGATTCGTAAGCAAAAATTACAGATGAGTTTAGCAGAAGTCCTTTTAGACAACTCAAGAATTCTTTACGCCTAACACATAGCCCAGTATCTCGGCACAGCTTTTCATTGCCGTTGGGCTGCCATCGTATAAATGCCGACACTTTCCTTGCACCGCAATATAGCCCTCCATGGCGTCCGTGAAATCGGCCACCTTTACGTCGCTTTTGGGACGCCGTTTTGCTCGGATTTTTAGTGTTCGTTCCGGTTCGCGAACCACTCCCCACTCGGCTTCGGCCCCAGTGATCGCGAGATAGGCGACCGTCCCCTGGCTACTTTTGTTCATGAAACTGAAGTAAATCTGCTCAAACACTTGGGCCATTATGTCGCTTGTAGAGCCAAAGGGCTTCACTTCAACAATTAGAATAGTGCGCTCCAGTTCTACCGCTCCAACGGCCTCGTGGTTTTCGGTATGATTGACAATAAAATCAGGCGCCACACGCGTACGCAGCTGTATACCGTCCTCTACGTAACGCATGATCACCGGATTCTGCATGAACTGGCCTTGTGCATATACTCGCAGGCCATATGGAGTGAATAAGTCGCAAAGCAACTGACCAACGGGACCGTACACCGGCCATTCGAGCTTCGGGCGGAGCCGGTACAAATATCGAGCCCATCCAAGTAGGATTTTGGAAATCCTGATACCGTGGTTCGCCACATCTATAATTGAAACGAACTGGTAAAAAACACTAAATAGGCACCATACTTGTTTGCAAATTGCATTATGTAACGTGCATCAGACCGCTTCAGAATTACTCAGTTCACAATTATATGAATAACACACAACAAATTTGTAAGGTAAATATCACAGAATCTTACTGAAAACAACTCAATTATTAGTACCTCACAATCCTGAACGCGTAAAATTACCGTATGCGATAAACGCTGTAAGTGCACAACACCGGGCGTTGACGCATAAAAAAACAGACCAGTCATAGCGCGGGAGTTTAATCTCAGAAATTCAGTAAGCTTGTTGGTTTTGCGAGCGTTAAAACTTCAATGTGAATTGTGCGCGGTGAATCTAAGATTCTAAGGTATAGAAATACTTAATTTATTGTTTAATTTAAATCGGAGTATAATGCGGCGCTCTAGCACAATGCTAGGGATGCGAAAGGCAATGTGATCTGCGGCCCCGCATTCATAGAGACTGTTAATTAAAGCGTTAAATCGATTTGAGTTTTTTATCACCATTCCATTATATTTATTGGCTAACTTTGTAAGCCCAGACACAAACGTTAATGAGACCCTTAATTATTACACCCATTCCGTTATTATCATGCACCGGCTGCTACATTGTGCCATTCAGCTCTGGTTATTTCAAATTAAATTACTATAAAATTGAACAGAAAATTAATTAATCTTTAGGTAATTAGTAAATAGTTATCTGCTACTTATTGCAAAACGAAATGCGATTTCTGTAATTATTGTAATTACGTATGTGATTATTAAATTTGAATGCAATGACTTCTACTAATTGCAAATCATACAGTCGCTAATTACAGGCCTCACTAATGATACTCTCAATTGGCGGTCACCTTTACAATGACAAAATTATCACCGATGTCGTTTTATAGTTAATTAAATTCATACTGCTAATTAACTATTAGCCACCTAATTAAAATTGTGTGCGCAAAGTTACGCAATAGCCAACACGATGTACTTACTGACCGTAAGCTTTGACTACAGTACACTCACATCTGATCAACCTTCAGCAGAAACAAAGTGAATTGCCAATTCAGCTAAACTTTGATTATTGTACTTAATTAGCGGCCACTAAACTATCTAATTAATCGCTAGTTATCTGCTAACTATTACAGAATAATAATAATCTGATTTCTGCAATAACCGTTGATTACCGTATTGAAAAACTGGAATAATTATTGATTTTTACAAAATACTGACATTATCTGTTAATCACCACCTAGAATTAGCTAATTAAATGCCTGATTAATTCTGTCGATTTGCGGTTACCTTCACAATATAGAATTATACAGGGTAATTTTGTAGTTAATTAAATGTACATTGCTCATTTGCTAAGCGGCGTCTAATTACGACAGTACGTCCAAAGATACCTTAACCTTTATTAACCGTATACTTTAAACTATACTCGCGTAATATCAGCTTTGAGCAGCACTGGAGTAAATTACCAAATTAGCTGAACTCTACTCATTGTGCTTAATTAGCGGCTAATAATTACGCTTGGTCGTGTACAGTAATTAAGCTATGAAGTTGTGTACGGTACCAAGTAGTTAAAAACTTTACTAAAAAGCAAGCCCGTCCAGTACCTTTTTGCATAATGCCAAGCAAAATGTTGTTTTTAGTAGCAAAAACATCAACAAACACTATTCTAAAATCCGTTTGTGCGCGCAACGGCCGGCTGTTGCGCAAAAGTCTTGAAAAGTCTAAACACGTTTCCTTCTCAAATAATTCAGTTTTTGCCCAAACTTTTCGAAACTTTCACCATAAATGAACAGATATACGATGGTCGCCCTGACCCATGCTCAGTCCGAAGGTATGTTCCTGAAGTTTCAAAGTGAATTTCACAAATTCTAGAATTCATTTGAATTTTCAGCAGCATATGTGCATTTATCATGAAACATTCAACAGGTTTGGGTAAACCAGTGAATTATTTGAGAAGGAAACGTGTTTAAACTTTTAGTCACTGTTGCGCCACAGCCGGACGATTCGCGCACAAACTGATTTCTGGACACTGTTTATTAAACTTAGGACAACACGCAGAAAATCTTCAGTTGGCAAATAACAAAAAACCCTACGCTGCCGTTTGGGGAAATGCTCTTTACGGCAAATATAAGATTAGCCAGTTGAAAGGCCTGACTGTACCGTACTCTACGCAGTAAAATATGCAGATGCGATGCCATCGATACATGGTGCTGTTATGTCATATACTGGTTACATACATAATTATTATGCGTTTGTATTTCTTACCGTCTTCGGGGTCGTCCACAGTAGGAACAGTACGGTGACTGATGAATAAAATCGACGTATCGTGCACTAGTGTTTCAATGGCGGTGCCTTTAGCCCGGTTCGAAGCCGTGTCCTAGAAAGGATTTATTATGTTAATTACTTTCGTCGTTCGCACTATCAGCCAAAGATCTACAATACGGACCCCACAGTACAGAATCCAAAAAAAACCGCATCAAATCATAAAAAACCAACGACACCACTAGATTCGCCGTAATCGAACACGGCTTCACATGATCTTTGGATCTGAAAATCGAAACCCGGTAACGTGCCACATTGTACTGGAACACAGTGGAAAATTCCAGCTAAGGGGCAGTTTTCTACCTACAGATTTACAATTAAGCTGAAGAATACAAACATTACGCTCAGCGCGTATTTTTTCGCAACTCCGGGCCAAAAATGCTTAGTTGCTAGAGAGAATTTAAATAAATACACTGGTTAATAAATTGATCAAATGAAATCACAGTATTTTTGCTTGCATGAAACCGATACAATAAAAACGAAATTTCGATATTGTCCGAGTGCGTTTCAGAACACTGCCACGAACATCATTCCAGAGGCTCGGGGTTATGGTTGTGCAAGACCGCCTTTATAATACTAAAGTTACCAAGAACACAAGGAGCGGTGTACTAGAAAATCCACTTTGATGATTCAGTACCAACGCTTGATCCAATCAACCAGACAAAACGTAACAGCATTAAATTGTTAACTTGAATACGAGGAATGGAGTACAGTATACTTAAAAACCCGCTCTCTATTTAGTATAGAATCAACCGGAAGCAGACGAAACGAAAATAATACGATTAATATCGCACTAAAAAAGCTTTCCATTCTGCTGCGCATGCAGTTAGGTAGAAATAATTCGAGTATATGCGCTTTATGAAGAAATATTATGTGTTAGCGTCGCATATCTGACCTGAATCAAAGCGTAACAAAACTGACCACTGTAGTCTGTTACTACTACGCAACTGGCCGAACGTTTGACCGGGAAAAGGACAACGAAATTATTAAACGGGATATTTCATTCGAGAACAGGAATGTCCGACCTGGAGCAAACCGAAATGGCGGATATATGAGAAACATCTGACCTATCGAAGCCGAGAGAACATGAGTAACATTAAAAGCTCGCTCTCTTGTTTCAATACGGACGTATGATCTGGTACAGCGCACTATAAAAGTAACCCGAAACAACTGACTGGTCCGCTTATTATCAGACGTTTAGCCGGAACAAAAGTAATACCCAAACTTTTTCCAAACGGTACATTTCGTCCGAGATTAAAAGTGTCCGACGTTAGAAATGGTAAAGCTATCAGATAAGCATAGCCATAAGTAGTACAAAAACGCCGTTGCTTTGCTTCGGTGCTAGACGTCCGAAGCGAGATGAACGTAACCCGAACCAACGTACTGGGTGTTCCCGCTTTTCTGCTTAATATCGCAAAAATCGGGCTATTTTGCCTGTGTGCCAAACGCCTGACCTAAGGCCGGACGAAGTTGAAGCAACATTAAAAATGGGTAAGTTTGTTGCCGTGCTAAACGTCTGACGGACACTTGAAACAGATCGGCATAAAAGCAATATTAAAAACCTAACTGTGCTTCTTCAGTACCAACGTACGACCGGAAGCAGGACGAAACCAACATAATGTTGAAAACTGGCCATTATACTTTTTTACTAAACATGCCGACCGAAGCAATACGGAACAAAGCCAGTACTTCGATCTGTGCCATAAGTGGATTATAGCTGCTTTTTCGCCCTTACTTGGAGACCCCCCTTGGTGAGCGCTCACCTTATGCTTTACAGTACTGCGCAAATTCTGATTGGAAGGTTATCCAGATAAGGGCTAGCAGCGTGCACTGATCCAGTTATGGCACAGATCGAAGTACCCTATTAAATAAAGAACTATCTAAGTAATTTTCTTTCATACCGCTGAAGCATTACGAAATAAAAGTAATTGACATTAAGAACTGCTATTTTTTCTTCACTGCTAAACGGTTGGCCTCAAACCTAACAAAGACGTGAACAAATTTATAACAGAAGGAATACTAAAAATCTTATAACCAAAACTTCTCATAATAAAATTAACAACATTTATGCCCAAACGTATATGCTTAGACTGCACACGCTATGCCATTTTTAGCAGTTTCTGGAGTCCTCTTTCTTTTGCGCAGATGGTTGATCTTTGAATGTGCACGGCAGAATGCAGCCAATACTGTGAATCTTCGCCGAGTTGAAATGGCGGCACGATTTCACCGTATATATTGTATTGCTACCGATAAATCCTGCAAATCACCCGGTACTTTGTCAAGCGAGACATATTTCTAACGCGCAAACCTGTGCTATCAAAATTAATGATGTGGAGAAAAGGCGCATCGGGATTTTGGGGGTGGTAAGCCTTGGTGATTTGTTCTGCGCCACCATTCTGACCATTTCGACAACTAAAATCTTCCAGATTTCATATCTTTTCAACAAAGTCCAGATGCGAAATTTTTGCACACGGCTTTAGTGATATGAAAACCTGTGTACATGAGCGCAATCCACTAGCTGTAGTTAGCTTTGTCACAAAGCCTGGGTCGCCCAAACTTTCAATAATCCCACCAAAATATTTTTTCAGCTCGTACAGTTCAGCGCGTTATAACTTTCCACACAAAAATCGTATTCTGACGACCTGCTCATATTTCGAGAGCTGGATAGTGGCTCTTTGTTTTGCAGTACGCAAAGGAGGTGTATCTAACATCGGTGGAGTACGTGCTCCAAAAGTCTGACATCGCCAGTCGGGTGCGCCGCACCCGGTACGTTGCTTCCGCCGAATTTCGTACCGTACACTGGTATCATTGAACGGTATATTGATTTCTGCATGTAAGAAGGCACGTTGAAATCCTTCCGGTTCCAGATTTTTAATAAGACCGCGTCCTGAAGGGCCTTGAAAACGCCCGCCGGAGAGTTTACGATGGGCTTCTGGAGGCACTCCCAACGTTGCAATGCCCCAGCCTGAAAGGATTTCCCACTTGTGATCACCTCTGCACGATATTATGGCAGCGGACGCCATCCTTGCTGAAACGGAAGCCACCACCCCGGTCCACCGATATCACAGAGCGAATGCTTTCACGGATACCACACGGCTGCTAGCATCGCTTCCGGTATCAGAAGGTGGACTTGACATTAGAAGTCTCAAGAAGCTAGGCCCTGCGGCCTTCTTGCATGGCAAGTGCTTACTCTTTGGCTACACCGACTTCCGAGATCACCTACTTCCATCCAGTTGCTTACTGCCAGCATGCCATATCGAAGTGGTGCGCCTTTACTCAGTGCGAGGTTCCAACCGGCGGACTGTAGCGCATCCAAAAAGCCTGGGACGACCCAGTGGTTAAGAAAAACTGCCGACAGTTTGCAAACAGTTCGTCGTAACAATATCTTTAATGAAGCGCAACAACTGGCCGTTTCTGCGAATGAGTCTGGGGCACGGTTGCAGGCTGTGTCTACGAGTACTCTAGGTGACCTGCTGAATGACTCAGTTCTACGGATAGCGCGGTGGCCGTTCGACTCGGAGCACCCGTGTATATGCGGCCAATTCGCTGACGAATAGGGATACCAATTCAGAGGCAAAAATCTTCAAAATTTACGTGAGCACAGTTCCAAATTTTAACGGATTTAACCGGAAATAATGATCCGCGGACCCGGAATAAATGCCCTACCCAGATCCGGAATATTTGCCCTGCTCGGGCTGTTATAAGTGCCCCGCAAGAATGCGGAATGTGTGACCTTTTCGTAACCAGTATAACTGCCCTCCGCGGATCCGGAATAAATGCCCTTCCTTGATTCGGAAGAGATGCCGTGCCCTGGTCCGAAACAAAGTTGCCAGAGTCTTACGGCCGGCTTGGGTCGTCTGTAACCGGCAATTATGTCCCCCCACTCCGCCAAAATGTCCCCGCGGACATTATTGCCGGGTCACCTTTGTAACCAACGCCAAACGCGTAACCCTTGCACAGGCTTGGTGAAACGAAGTATCTGGAAGGGCTGGACAAAAACCAGATCAATCCGAGGACTACCACCCACCGCTACCACCGCCAAATTCGCCAAAAGGTGACAGTACTAGTATTAGACCCCCAGAGGGAACATTAATGCGGGTGATATAGGGGACATTATTGCCGAATATACGGGGGACATTATAGCCGGAACTGCGGGGGACATTATTGCCGCGCATACGGGCGATTATATTGCCGGGCGTACAGGGGACATTATTGCCGGACGTACGGGGGATATTATAGCCGGAACTACGGGGACATTATTGCCGGACGTACGGGGGTTATTATAGCCGGACGTACGGGGGATATTATAGCCGGAACTACGGGGACATTATTGCCGGACGTACGAGGGATATTATAGCCGGAACTACGGGGACATTATTGCCGGACGTACGGGGGATATTATAGCCGGACGTACGGGGGATATTATAGCCGGTACAACGACAAGGCAGTCTGCATCTGGAGGTTTCCTGGTGGGCTCTGAAGGCGGTAAGTCTATTAATGGATGTTTACAGACAGGATCTGGAGGTGGTCAAACTAGCCCGGGAGGCTTCCAAATGGATTTTGGAGGTTCCGGATGTTTCCAGAAGGGTTCAGGAGGTGGCATATCGGATTCTTCGGGTATCCGAACTGGATCTGGCAGTGCGTAACCCGGCTCTGGAAGCCATCTTACCACTTATAGAGCGCGTCTCGTCACCTAAAAGGTTTGTTTGTCCTCTCACGGAACGTAAGTTATTTGTGTACTACCAGAATTTGTTTCACGATCTCCGGAACACATTTAAAAACCTCCAGAACCGGACTGAGCACTTTTAGATCCCGTCCGGCTACCTGAAGAATCCGACTGGACACCTCCTGAACCTTTCTGGAAACATCCGGAACCTCGAAAGCCCACTTGGAAGCCTCCAGAGCTCGTTTGATCACCTCTGGATCATGTTGGGAAACCTTCATTCCTAGACTGGCCGCCTCCAGAGCCCATCTGGAAACCTCCAGATGCAGACTGCCTTACCGTTGTACCGGCAATAATAGCCCCTTTGGTACAGTACCCAGCAATAATGTCCCCTATACCACCCGCATTAATGTTCCCTCTGGGCGTCTAATACTAGTACTGTCACCTTTTGGCGAATTTGGCGGTGATCACACCGGTGGCGG
>JAQGAU010000674.1:0-24988 GCA_034698045.1 Paramacrobiotus richtersi | reverse complement strand
TGTACGGCAGATACCAAACCCGGATACAGTATGCGGTAGGGCACACTTTCGAGCGAATTGGTCGGGCGGCTACAGTATTACTTTATGTGGAACGTATACCATTTCAAATATAGAGGTATTTAACTTAACAGCGATACGATTTCGAATATGTACGACCATGCTTTTAACGAAACTTATGTGACTACGACACTACCTATCAGCATGAACTGTAACATTTAGCTTTTACCAGACAGTTTTACTTTTCAAAGGTCATCGCCAGACACAGCTGTCCGGAGTGTTATGTGAGCCGGAATCTCTCGCCAGAAGATTTTGCCAATACATTAATATCAATGCGTAACTTGCGAACACCAGTTACTAGTGTAAATAAGTCTATATAAATTTTTCATTACCAATCGACCGTCGAAAGAATAAAACTCATGATTGGGTAATTTACATGCTTTCACTAACTACAAACTACAAACAGTGTACGCAACATTTTTAAAAGGTTTTTACAGTTAGTGGCAGTCATCGTCACTTCTTACGCACCATTATGCCTGTGCTGATCCAGGAATCCGCGCAAAATGTAGGAACCGGGTTCATCACTCCTGTTGACTGTTTCATGGATGGAAAATGAAGTGCACTATCACAGATGCATGGAACTTCCTGTTATCCATTTTCGCTATCACCCTACGATCCGTTGTGGGGTCCCATATCTGTCTCGTCGATATCACGACATCTTGACGATTCTTTGGAACGATCGAAACGAAATAACTGTACTTGTAACTAGAAAAAAAAATAGAAATTCCTTTACACAACTAACATCGTTTTCTGGATAAATTACCATTTTGGTTCGAAGTCAATTAACATTTTTTTTAACAATATGTTCTAGTTTAATAAAAAAAAATGTCACCAAGTGTCAGCAGTCGCCACTTACTTGTGGAATCTGCACTGCGCAAGAGTTGTCGCGACATCTTCACTCAGTATCGGAAGTAATTGCTTGGTCCTCTTTGGGTCGATGCCCTCCAGAGTATATTTTGACAAGCGAAACTCCAAGATGCCTCTCAGAACTTTCTCCAATACAGAACAGCGTATGAAGCACGAAGGTCTGGACTGATACGACGGTTGGATGTCCCAGCCAGCCTAGAAAATATACACAATGGAAATTACTTATATGGTGTCACCATGAATTCACAAACCGCTTCGTTCAGCTTTTCCTCATCCTCCAATTTGAAATACCGCGCAATGGGCTGTCGATCATCATTATATATCTGAAGATATCTTTTCAAAATAGTAGGACACTCGTCCTGTTTATCCGCTCCTTCAAGGATCGTGTAAATATCATAAGGTTCCGTATCCTGTGATTCCTCTTCGCTGGGCGCGATAGTATTCGGAAACGATGGGTGTCTGTGGACAAAGGGCAACTCGTCATGATCAGGGCCAGGAAATTGATCATCCACCGCAAATGTAGGAGCAGACTGGACTTCACTGCCGACCACAATATCCGGAATCTGCGGGGCTGTATGAGACGGGGCTCGTGGGGGCTGTTCTTCTGTGATAGTTCCGATCAAAGGCGCATCGGCCAGTTTGTGTGCATGCTCAACGATCTGGATAGATGTCCCGCTTAGCAGTTCTTTCAACTGCAGTTGACCTATAGCCGGCTGTTTTTCTACCTTGATAGCGGGTGCTTCTTCTTTTGGCGAAACGGCCAGAGGGTCAGAGTCGCCGGACACGGTAGATAATGCTGGTTTTACCTCGTTGTCCGCCTGTGATGGCTGGATCTGCGGTTCAGAACCTTCTTGAACAGGGTCTGCTGCTTCGGCATTGACCACTTGTCCAGGTTGGTGTGGTTGATCGGAATCGTGGTCGGCCTTTGCGGCTGTCGGTTCACTTTGGGGATTTGTCGTTTCCTGTACGGGACCTGGCTCTTGTTTCGTTTCTGGTGCAGGCCCGGAAGGAGGAGCTTCCGTTGGCTGTGCCTCTGCTTGTACGGCTCCTTCGGGCGGATCGCTAGGTGCCGAGTTCTCACTTTCGTGTGCAGTTTGTGTTGATGCCGTTTCTGGGTGTTCCTCACTTCCTTCAGCATGACCGCCATCTTGATTTGGCGCCGCTTGCTCTGACATTTCGAAGATTATCGGTAAAATAGGCTAGCTGCTAGCTGACTTCCGAAATCAAAGGATATGGATACTCGATCGTAATAAACGTTCAATCAAACCAACTTGAAATATCTAGATCAGGCAGGATTAATTATCTATAATCTATTTTACGACAGCATAATTATGCTATAGAATGTTATGTATTTTATTGTTGTTTAGTATGAAGCTACGCTACGTCCCGCATGCAGTTAAGTACAGTATCAAATCTCGTTAATATTTATTACGTGCTCGCCATTAATTAAACGTCAAACACTTTCCCAGTATAACGCCCTAATAGTACTGCTGAAGAATGCGTGTCACTACGTAGCAAGTACTGTACATAATTACGTACAGCATTTCCGTCTAGCACTTCCTGTTACTTCAGCTATTCCTTTCACAAGCCAGACATCTCGGCGTTCGCAGAAAACCGTTGCCAGCCAACGCTCCTCAACTGCCTTTTTTCGAACGTAATTTCCGTCGGCCGTTGAGATGCCTCTACGTGTGGTTGTTGTCGGACCAACTATACTGCGTGAAAACATCACACCTTGTCTCCACGGACAGTAGAAGTACAGTCATATTCTTGTTTATTCTGATTATTGATACCCGTTTAACTGAATTCATCTCTCGGAGATGACCTGCCCTAATTTCGTGAACGTTACAACCATCGAAATTTCCAGATTTCGACGGCACTGGTCCTTTATCAAGAGGGTCATTAACATTTTATTATTAACTATACAAAAGAATATCAACAACTATTCTCCTATACGATATTACAAAAAAAATGATAACACAAGCAAAAGGCAACAGTAAAGGCATTATCGTAAGAAATGAGTTAGTTCTACAAGCAAGATTACTGCAATGATCTAAACGTAACGAGAACATAATCTCATCGGAATGAGTCAATACAAGAAGTTAGTCAAAACAAAAAGTTAGCAAAAACCATCAAGAAAAATGAGTCGAACCGAAGTCGAAACTTCTGACACTCTACACTCGAACAATATAACAATCTGCACCGTAAATGCAGGAGACACCACACCAGAACGCATCACCGCTCTCAAGCCGTCGTTTCCTCTTTGCACGGAAGTTGGTACAAATGGTTAATCCCCTGCCCACTTTTTTGGCGTCCCCAGATTGACTGCTCAGTGGACTTGTAATACACAACATCCTGAGAGCCACAAGGAGGGAAGATCTTCAGGAGAGTCCGACCAACCGCCATCACCCGCTCCTCCTCATCCGCCGGCCCGCACACAAACAGCACAACATACCCTTCGTATCCGCCATCAATTTTCGACCGTTTCGTGCTGATCACCACCTCCTTGACACCGACCAGCTCTTTCTTCTCAGCCAACGCTTTAACCTCCAGCCACTTCCGGTCAATGTCTTCCTCGCTGAACCGGAAGATCCACTTCCCACCACCAGCGTACGTATTGTCCATACCCAACGTCATCCATTTGTCACTGCTGTTCTTACTGGGTGCAACATTGTGGATTTTCTTTGGAGATTCCTTTCCAAACGGCGACGGGGGATTTGGTCGACACTTGTCACAGGGAAGAAACAACTGCGACTCCCCATCAGCGGCCGTGTCGTCCTTGAAATAGATCGTCTCATCTGCAGGTGGAAATACGATGGCCAGATTTGTGCCAATGTTGATGGCAGCCTCCCGACTCTCTGGCACGCAACAAAACAACATGCAGTGATTGGCGCCCTCTCCACCGGATCCTCCTCGCGTCGTCACCAACAACTGGATAATGCTCTTCGGCAGCTTCCCAGACTGGAACAGCTCTTTGGCCTCCTTCCAGCGTGCGTCAATGACATGCCCCGGGAAGAACATCTTCCACTTGCCGGTGACGTCCGGATTACCGTACACAGGGTGTTTCAGCCATTTCATTCCGTCCACTTCGGATGGGTTGCCGGAATTCGATCTCCCGAAGTCGCGAAACCCAAAACAGTCTTGGTAATCCAAGCAATACTCGTCGTAATCGGAATTTTCATCATCGCTGTCATCGTCCTCCGAGTTTTCGTCTTCATCCTCCTCGTCTGAGCCCTCATCACTGCTCACGTCTATAGTGCCGTCGCTTTCCGCATCGTCCGAACAATCAGCTGCAGCTCCATCCGAAACTTTGTTGGAAGAGGTTGGCGTGTCTTCGAGCTTGATATGCTTCGCATTGGTCGTGTTGATCTCCACGTGCTCCGATGCCACGTCGACCGCGCGTTTCCGGTTCGAAACGTCCATGTTTTTCTGCAAAGAACAATAAACCAGTTAAATACACCACCATAGTTTTCAACATAGTTTTCAAAAACAGACACTTTCATATCTCAGATTGCATGATAACTCACGTTTCTAACTCGAAATTTTCTGAATTCGTTTCACAAGGGACCGGCACCACATTTAACACGCAAATAATTTCCGTTTTTTTTCTGTAGTTACATTTAGTTATAAAAGTATTTTTGATAAACAGTTCGGATCCAAACGAGCTAGAGGGGGAATAGGATATAAAGCGAAAGATGAAATTAATGGGAAGATAGTGGAACCACCACTGCTACCGCCCTGGCATGACAGCGCACTGTGTTCGTGGTTTCTGTCACGTACTTCGCATTTACTGGCGCTTTGCGGCGCAGAAGCCAATTTCACTCGGCTTGAAAGCCTTAAAATAACGGAATATGAGAAAGGCAACATTTTTCCTGATGGGGTGCAGGGGAAAAGCGGATTCTGCGCGCAGATCGCCAGAAAAGCAATCACAGAGGAACGCTCTGTTACCGAGCACGATGCAGAGCAGTTCAGACACAGTGCGCTGTCATATACAAGGGCGGTAGCACTCGCGACTCACCTGTAACCCCATTGATCTTTGGGATCAAAATTATCCTACTCCATCCCCGTCCTACCGGAGCTCGTTTGGACTCGAACTGTTTATTAAAAATACCTTCAGAATTAAATGTAACTGCAGAATAAAAACGGAAATTATTGCGTGTTAAATGTGGTGCCGGTCCCTTGTCAGCAGTCTACAACAGTCTATAACAGAAACTCAGCATTGTCTGCTGTTTACTGATCACCAGCTTTCTATGAATTGTGTGCTTTGTGTTATGGGTACGGTTGATTCGACGAAAGAAATGGAAGATGTGTTTTTGTTTTTTAATGTCTAACTGTGTAATATTGAATATGACGAAACGAAAATGTGCTCAGTCGAAAAGAAATCAAAAATTCCATTTCTATGAATCAGCTACCACTGTATGATACAGTCTGTATCGAATAAACCGAAAATCGAGCACATTATGTATGTAAAGTCACTACCAGTCTAACCATAGCGAAACCGAAGCAGACGGGGTTCTCTCGCCCCTTACTGTCTATCTGTAACTGTCAGTTAGACAGTAATAATTACTATCTAAACAAGACCAGAATCGTAAGAAAAAACCAATGCAGTGCAGCCCCGATCAGTCTTGCCACAGTTAGCGATATGTATCCTTGACTATGATCTTGCTCAGTACGGACGTGAAAGTCAATCACAATCTGAAAAAGTTCTTAACCAGCTTTCCACAAAACCATACGTGTTATTGAAAACGTAAACCATAAAAGCATAAGTACTCAGACATTCAAAAACCAATTGCTGATTGCAGTAGCACTAGGTGATACCTTCAGGGTTCCTCGAGGACTGTAACGTTAATCCTGATGGAAATGATCAGTGATCACACTCCAGAACAAGGTCCACTACCGCTGATTACAGAAGACAATCCTGCAACAATGGTTTCTGTTCAGTTTAACGTGGTTTGTTCGATTTCAGAACGAATCGAAAACTCAAAAGCATGGAGTTCTTCGAACTTACGAATCAGGTGCTACGCTTACCCAACCAGAATGGAGTCAATGGACTGTGCCTTACGATGGCCAATAAAACAAAAAGACAACGAAATATTAAATCAATCAACAGATTAAACAACAAACTGCTACAAAACAGAACGAATCCCGTTCTCCCACCCAAGAAATTATTACAGAATTAAATGTGAGAAATCATCACATCGGTATCGACGATTTCGCGCATGCCGATATCGCGCATGATCAGCGCAGTTGCATACCGCCGCTCGCGAGGGGCTGGAGTCCGAGTTCCGGCGGTTCAGAGTACTGCCAACTTGAACATTAATTTTCATTATTACAGTAATTTTATTGCTGAACGCAGTCACAGTTACAGGCTTTTATTGTGCGTGCGGTACATTCTGACACATTCCGATGACAAAACAATTAGAAAAAATTTGCAATACAAGCTACTCAAATAAAGCCAAGAAATCAGCCAAACACCGCGACTGCAGAATCTTGATGAGCACAAGGGCACGCAAGAAAATCGACCCAAAATAATGACCCCCACTCTGCCCCGAATTTCGTCGAATACAGTGCAGGATCCTACCAGGACACATGCCCAAAAAACGGGTGAATATCCTTATAATGCACTGGATATGCTGCTGCTCCTTGATCGTCTTCGCGCCCTGGAACTGCGCCTAACCTGACGTCGCTTGATTTTACTAGCTTCTCTTTCCGCCTTCTTTTGCAAAAACATTTGCCTTTTGTCGTCATGGGCGCTGATAAAGGGCTCAAGAAGAAACTTCTGATTCTGTAATTTGTCTTCCGATTCCTTAAGATTCTCATGCAGTTGGACCATTCTCGCCTCAAAATCAAAACGACCGTCTAGCTGTTGACTCTCATTTCCATGGTGCCTCGTAAGTTGATCCCAACCGGGTAGTGTTCGTAACGACCAAATGTCGATTTCCGGTTGATGTCCCAGCACATCAGTTGGGGTTTTCCGTAACAGCGCTTCCATTTCATGCATAGCGACATCCGTGAATTGTGGTGCTACTGTTTCCTTCGGGCTTTTCTCTACTTCCAGATAATACGCCAACGTTTTGTTCTTTTCCAGTGATCTTTTTGCCTCCAGAATAGCCGACTGTAGATCCTGCACACGTTTGGCGATCTGTTCGTTTACGATTCGCTGCTTGTTGACTTCAGCGCTAAGCCGGGAAATCTGCCGTTTTGTAACTTCGTCAGCGATACTTTCCGTATCTCTCTCATTAACAAAGAGACTGAATGGCTTCACGTAGAGGTTAATTTCATTCCCTTGTAAGCGTAGTTCAACAAAATCCTTCTTGTCCGCATGCTGTTCGATCTGGAAGGACAGCTCGTCAAAGTTAAAAAGCTGATCCGGTTTCCTTTCCTCTATGGTTTGCAGTTTGTGCAGGTAGTTTAACAACGGTATGGATGATATGTCACTTCGCTCGACGTTGCTGACACGGTAGGCGCGGTCAATTAAAACGGCTGCAATACCACCCCAGTTTTCGGCTGACGGAATGACCTTTGCTGCCGTATCGCTTGGTTGCTGAATTAACGGTAAGCTGGCGATCTGTTCGTCCAACATTCGGGATAAATTGCTGATTTCCCTGCTAACCGCATTGAACTGTAGTTCTACTTGTTCCAGCCTATCAGTAATCGTTTCTTCTGTTTGTTTTCTGTACAGATGCTGGTAACGCAGCTCTTCGAACGTTCTATCCGGAACGATGATAGTCATCAGTTTCAACTCCATTCGCAGCATGGACTCCGAGATAAAGTCGATATCCTGAAGGATGTTTTGCGTTCGCGCTTCCATCCCTCCTTCACAAAACAGGAACCAAGTTTTAGCGCAGTTAATGAAATTCCTGATATTTTTGTTTGCGAGGGCGTTTTGCGCTGTGATAATGTCGTCATTGTTTATGATGCGGTAGAGCAAGTGCTTTAGTTGATGGAACAATGCGTACGCTGCACTGTGGAATCTTCCGGGTTCTACTCCTAAAATCATTAAAAAAACACTTTACTAAACATGCCACCCTGGGAAACCCATTAGCAAATGACGTACCGATGAAATACGCATCGCTAGCCGTTAATGCACGTAGATGTTCAAACCTCTCCTCTAGTTCGGTCACTTCCAAGGGGATTCCCGTTCCGCCAACAATCCTGTTTTCGGAGACAGACCGTACATCTTCGTACATACTCCACAGGGAATAAGTACCCGCATACAGCTGTGAATCCCTCAACATTCGCAGTTTAGCCACGTCTGCCTGAAACAGTGCGGATTTTTCGAATGCCTTGATGGATATGTCAAACTCTGCATCGGTCAGGTCTAGTTGAAATGTGTTTGGTTCTGTGGCCTGGTCGATCGGGGATAACGTGAGAAGACCGGCCGCTGATAGCTTGTGGAAATGACTGTCCGCAATGGATGAATGTTTTGTGAAATAGTCCGGCTCAGTGGCATTCAGTATCCGGATACTCTCAGTTTCATGTCGAACTCGGCTTAAATTGGTGCCTCGGTCCTTTTCTCGCTGGTATTGGCTGACCAACAGAGAAAGAATTCGGGATATCTATAAAAGCTTTAACCATACTGGCAGGCTAACAAACAGTATATACTGCATTTTTCGATACTTATCGTGTAACCATAATTACCAAGGTTTCGAAATCGGTCTGGATTGTCTGTAGAAATCTCAAATTCTTTTCCGACTCATCCGCTTTGAACTTGTTCAACATTCCATTCATTCCAAGATTCCATTTTCTAAAGAAACCCCGAATGTTCGTTGTGACCTCTTCATCTCGTTCGCCTTCCCGTGCCAGAAAGAGATCTATACAGAGTTCCAGTTCCTCACGGATTTCATCAAGAACATTAAAGATGCCCTTGTCATAATCTAACAACCGTTTCTCTAAATGACTCAGACTTCCCAACCACGTCTTCGCCAAGTCCCGCAGCTCCAATACTGACTTCTGATCGTTACGTAAAATTGTTTGATACGTCTGTTGAGCAGTGGATAGCCATTTTATCTGCGCTGAATGTAGTGATTTGAACATCGCATAGTTGGGATCCTGTACCAACTCCGTGACCAGTTGGTATGTTGAATCCTGCCAGACTTGCTTCTCGTATTGCATGTCTTGTTGATCTTGTTCCAAGTGGGCGCGCTGCACCGCAAAAAGTCTAACGTACTGATTGAAGAGCTGCCCACTGTCATCCAGCATCGAAATCAATCGCACAGGACTCGATACGTCGTCGTTTATCTCCAGTAAGCGATTCAGTACAGGTTTGACCTCCTTGAAATGCTCAAACCGGAACTGCATTGCATTCCACCACTGTTTATAACCAAGGAAAACTTCGGCTAGGCGGCGTTCGATGGAGCGTTGGACCAGCATCTCATTGTGAATATCTGCAAAAATTACAGCTTGTGGGCGTCACAGATTTTTGCTATTATAAGGACGCGTTTCGCACTTATTAGGTACGAGGGTATTTGACTGAATAATTCCGCATATCTTCTCCGCAAGTCCGATAAAAGATGTCCTCGCTCTGTACAATGAACCGTACATTGGCGAATAACTTCATAAAATAACGCGTTGTAGAGCATTTGTTCTTCATGCACCACCTGCATCAGTCGCAGTATATGAATGGGTTGATTGGCATCACCATCGTACAGCGCATCACCGCCTTCTACAATTCGCAATGACCACGCAGCCACCAACTGTTCGGCATTATTCAGCAGCGCCATCATCTGATGAGCGGATGCTGGTTGGAGATTTGGCAGTGTGTTTCTGTGTTCGGGATGGTCCAATACGCGGACGGTATAATTGTCTTCTTCGATCTGCACAGATGGGATTTTAACCTTCATTTTCTGCTCGATCTCTTCACTTTGTAATGCTCCTATTTGCCCCTCATTCCGCCATCCTTGTGGGTTGATATGACGATGGGTGTCATGGATAATGGCCAGAGTCCCTTTTCTTCCTTTGTGTAAGTGCAATCTCGCTGTAGCTCCGCAGGTACACGGAGGATCTTGCAGTAAGTGGGATAGCTTGTTCCGGCCGCTCTTGTACATCCATGCTTTATCGATGTTACCGACAACGTAGTCCTTCGTCGAACTGCTCTAGGCATACTTTGGTTAGACAATTAGTTTTTGTAAAAAGTTTCAACAGTACCTGATCTAGAGCTATGGTGGTTCGCATAAAACTACGAGGTGGCTCCGCGAACGCTGCTAGCTGATCCGATGCGATGCTGCTCAGACGTTTGTCGTTGTCGCGTTCTGGTCCAGGTGGGACTGCTAATTCTTTCAGGATATCACCAGCTGATGTGTACGGATTAGGCGCTGCAGCCATAGCTCTTCCAGTAATTCCTGAGGTAGTGTTTCTCTAATAACTCAGTCGTTTGAACAGGTTTCAGTACACTGACACCTTTCTATGCAGGCTAATGCAGCAATCAATCGGAAGATAAGCGTTACAATTATATCGTTAATTTTCAGCCTTCTAAATTTTAAGTTCACAATAATCTACGAATATAGGTCTATACTCTGTGCATGTAAACAGTTTACTGTCACTTTATGTATCACGTTTACTTGCGTCTGTGAACGTTCCTGTGCACGTCCGGTGTATTACGCCCATGTGCAAGCGTTGCTATGTTGTGAACACGCGGATCGACATCAGGCGGCTATATGGCTTCCACTGTCTTCCACAAAAACTAAACTTACTAACTGTCTGGTTTTATTGCTCACATGCCTTCTGTTATGTCTTCCTGCCAAAAAAAACAAATTCTGTGAGTCACTGAGTCCAAGCGCGTTTTTGACGTCAGATTTCATAAAAATGTCATAATGAAATCGTCGAAATTTCATTTCTCGTAGATCTGGGGTAAATATTCTTTTTGTCCGTATAGTCCTATGTTTTCTATCGGGTTGCTTTGAAGAAAACATGTACAAGTGTTGTATAAACCCTTACTTTATTCGTACTTTATATTAGTAATTTACTTGCAAACGTAAAAACTCTGTAAAGTCTTTCCTAGAGAAATACGACAGCGTCTTTGGTAATCAGAATATCAAAACAGAAGCCGGTAATGCGCAAACCTCGATCTTGACTGCTCACTGTACAAGTATCGGTGGTAGGACCTAGCATTCATGGGATTGCCTTTTAACAGCCGGTTACCATTGTGTAGTCTGGCATATGTGGCGATTAAAATCAAATGTGAATGTCAAAGCCATCATAATAGAGACAAACACTTCGCTATACATACCCGGCCGCTGATCGTCGTTGTATTTATTTCCGGTTAAGTATTCACCAGAACAAGAGCGCACCATAAGCAGCTCAGCCAGTACGCCGGCGCGGAGAGCGGACAGTGGTGTCGCGGGCTACATGCGTTGCAGTCTCTCTCTTTTACCATAACAAAAGAAAAGCGCCGACACGGCGAAAGCGGCGCAGTGTGCTTACTTATCACCAAAATATTGCACGTAACAAAACCGGCCAGTGGATTTGATTCTACCTCATGTTCATTTTGGCAGCCGTACACTAGATGAGATGTTGTGTTCGCAACAATGGTAGCAAAACAAAAGTCAATTTTCTTTTTCGCTTAGCCTCAGCAGGAAAGTAGCAGGTTTATGGTGAGTTGAATATATCACACCACTGTTTATAACGAGAAACCGATTATTTCATTTGGATCACGACGGAACGACACATGTGTTTCTGGATGGATATTCACATGTCGTTACTACCATAATTATTATCGGTCGCATAACTCTCTGAATAATTTATCACTGAATATTGCAACAATGTGGAACTTTATTGTGATGCACGTTGTAGTACTGTTGCAGGTAAGATGCGAACATTTTTGGCTAAGATCAAATTAACATGCGGTCCTGATGACAGAGTGGTTTATCATTGGCACCAGTAGCAAGTTTCCGGGATGAGCATTTTATGTCTGACATAATTCAACGTCATTGTTCTCTGCAGTTCTGCATCAGTGCATTGTTTTCCGTTTTACGAAAATTTTATTTAACTATTATTCTTTATCGTAGGCTATTAGATATTATTGTAAACGCCTGTGTATATAGCTTGTTGATGTGTTACAATAATGTATCAAAGTTAGACGTACATGAAATTATATACTTGATGAAAATTACTAAACCGCTTGTGAATACACTCTAGATGAAATACAGGACGTAATCGATCATAAGATCTGGAATACGAAGTACATAATATTATTATAATATACTAGTATAATAGTATTTTCAAAAAGATTATATTTCTGACATATTTTTGCGAGATTACATTTTTGCCATTGATATCAGGTCTACCTTTTGATGATTCACCGCGAATGCAAATAAGCGGATCGGAGAAGTAATCGCAAAAGTATTTCCGGTGTGCCCAGACAACCGCTATTCTTATGCCTCATTCTCTAGTTGCGCTACAGCCTACCTGGCATATTTTCACAATGTGCGCTCAAACACACTTTGTGGAAGATATTTAGGCCACAATACGGCATACTGGTAGTTTCCGAATTCTTTTGGATTACGTAACACGAGCTTTTTAGAAAAACTTGTCCGAAATTTAAAAAAAATTATGCATTGGGCACAAACCGGTACGAAGTGCAAAACTTGCACATTTATTATAGCATATAGTAAAGTTTAAAATTACAAAGACGTTCTACGTAAATATGCATTGATCATACATAAGTAATGCTTAAATAGGGCTGGAAAACACTAAGTGCTATCAAACTAAGGCAAATTAAGCTATTAATACTTCTGTTATTGTGATTTTCGGAAGCTTTTGATATAGACCAATTGTACAGTAAAAAGTAACCTAATGCACTAAACAGTTGAAGAATAATCTAGTGAAAGCAGCTGACACTAGGGTACATAACCGTAACCGAGGATCTTTACATGCAGTTGTCCCGTTCCCAAGATGACGTCCATCCGGATTCACTTAGTGCCTTCGAAGCGTTGGACGATTTGCGCACACAGTCAGTGAGTGGGCACACTCCTACGATAGACGACATCAGGAGGGTAATGTCCACTGCTCAACCGGGCACTACCTATCCCACTTTGTCCGCGATACCGGAAACTTCATTTTCATGTGATAAAGTTAATCAGTCGGGATACTATGCCGACCCCGAAGCCGGCTGCCAGGTCTACCGGCAGTGCGTTCCCGGAGGGCCAATGTACTCGTTCCTATGTCCAAATAAAACATTGTTTAATCAAGTGATATTAGTCTGTGACTGGTGGTATAATGTCAACTGTGATAAGTAAGTGATAATTAGCAATCAGTTTAAAGCTTCAATAACAATGTGGAATTTGTACGTTTTTTGCAGATCTACGGCTTACTATTCGTACTCCAATCCACGGCTATACCAAGAGCACGTTTTATTCCTCTACGATAGTAACACGTCATCTAGTTCTCATCATTCTGATGCGGTGGGTCTATCCAATCAGTTTGATGGCGCAACTGACAACACCGACAGTGAAAGTTCCACTCAAGCGGTTGATGAGAACACTTCACAGGGCGACAGTACCGAAGCGACGACAGAAGGCGCCACTGACGAAACCACTGCGAATTCAGATGAAGCATCTACCGAAGCTTCGGCCGATAGCGAAACAACCAGCCAGGAAGAAACAACTACCTCAGAAACCCAAGAAGCAACGACAGAAGCTGATGCAAGCGCAACGACAGAAGCTGATGCAAGCGCAACGACAGAAGCTGATGCAAGCGCAACACCGTCAGAAGAACCGACTACCACGAGTGGAGAAACCGCAGACCAAAGCACAACCGCAGCGGCCGAAGAAGCGACAACCGAGGGGGCTGATGGAACGACGGAAGGTATCCTGTTCGACTCGGGTTCGGGTACTGCAACCATATCACCCGGGGATGAAACCACTGAAAGCTCCAGTGGCGAAACGACCACTGAAAGCGAAGTTTCGACCAGTTCCGAAGAGGCATCCACAGAAGCAGCCGGAAGTGGTACTACTGAAACACCCGATGGTGCCACCACGGAGAGTTTGGACACCACAAGTGAATCGGAATTAACGACACTAACTCCCAGCGAAGGAGCCGAAACAACGGCAGCAGAATTTGCGGCTGCCTCTGAAACGACGGAGTCGATGCCAGAAGATGCAACAACAGAGTCTCCCGCTGAAGAGACTACGGAAAGCCCAAGTACGACCACAGTGCGCGCTGGAATCGTTTTCACAGTTCCACCTTTTCGTACGACAGCGAGTACGGTTTCTCCAGAAGGGCTGCGTATTGGAAGAGTCAGCCGAGCACTAGTTGGTTTCAGTCCATCCCACAGCACCGGCAACGAAATCCAGCCGACGGCGGCTGGCGACCGGCTGACGACAATCTATCCGACGAATCAAATCCAACAGGTATTCATGGCATGCTTACGTCACTAAATAAATAAACATAGCTTCTTACGTCACAGTATAGACCAAGTTGTTATCTCAAAAAAAGTTGTAGTCCAGTGTGTCGGGTGACTTTTGACGTCACACATACACTTGAGAAAATAAATAAACAGAACTTCTAACCAACGGTTTGCGAGAAATTTTCTTGAGCGTCAATAACATTTTATAATAATAATCAGTTTCAGCCTATTATTCACAAATATAATTTCATTCATCATCATGCGTGTCACCTTTTTCGCAGCTATATACTGCAAAAGAACTGGATTCTTCACAGCTGGTACGTTACTTTGCAAACAAAATTCTAGTTCAACTTTTCGAATGGATTGCTATGGTAGGTAACGGATCAGCAGTCGCTTAACTCCACCAATCCACCTGCTTTTCAGTCACAAATCCCTGGAATACTGATCATCACCAGCGGCAACAGCAGTCAGCAGGGCAATCTGATCCAGTCCGCAAGCAATAATTCCGCCTTGCTGATGTTGAGTGGGAGAATGGATACCGGTAGCGATAACCAAACAAATCATACTGTCGACTTTTGGGGATCGACCGATTCTCATTCGGACACTGGAAGTACCGGTAACGACCAAGAACCCACCACATCATCATGGGACACAGCACCATGGGAAACGTCTGCGAAAGTCGAGCTGGACATGCTAAACAACAGGACTGACTCAACAAACCTAACCATGCTTGGTTCAGCTGGCGCTATGAATGTTTCGTCTACAGTTTACATAGTGAATCTAACTGATATCCTTACAATGAGCGTGAACGGGGCGAACATTACAACGACCAACCCGGAAGCTCTTAATGTGCATACCCTGGAGATTGGTGATTCTGTTTCCAACCCACCTAATGCCACTATCAATGGCTCGGTACCGAATATGTTCGGAAACATTTCCACCGATTTGGTTGGAAACTATACCGTCTCTACGAATACCAGCGTCGAAGCATGGACTCTGCCAGTTAGTATCGATATGTGGTTGAATTCATCGGATACCATGAATAACACAGTGCAAGGCGATCTCTCCCAAACAAATGGCACCTTCTGGAGCAGCCCCTTGACTACGAAAGCACTTCGGACAGATACTCCCGATAACGGTGTCACAGTACCAGACACTGAAGTCACACAGTCTCCACCATCCGAATTCCTCCTAGCCGCCGTGCCCTCTCGGAACTTTTCATCGGGACTGGAAAGTGCTTCTTCTGCATTTGGAAAAAGCGTAGGAAGTAACACCGGAACATTCCTGTTTGCATTCATCCCTGATGGAAGCAGTCCGTTACTCTCAAACTATAGCAACTTGAATGCCTTGCTACTGGCTTTACAGTCTACGCTGAGCAACAGGCTGCAGACAAATCTGTCTGTTGGTGTTGTGACAAACGATGTTTCTGCTGTTCCCGGTGGCAGCACAACGACAGCTGATCGGCTGGCAATAGGGCCATTAAGACCATTATCAGGATCGTTCGGAACTGACAACACTATGCTTGAACCGGGGAACCAAAACCAGACATTAACAACGACTAATTCGCCAGTTACGGATGCCGTTTTAAGTAACTCGACTGCAGACGTGTCGCTGCAAATTATGCCCGCTGTCCAGAACGTCACTTTGTTTAACGCTACAATGTTCAATGTCACGTCGATCTGAGTGCATTATTGATGAATCACCGGCGCTTTTTGGTTTGTTTGCGGCTATCAAAATTTTTATTCAGATGAGATTTGTTATAGATGCAATTCGCAAATTTAAACAAAAAACTGAGCTGTTATAAAACTACTTTTATTACAATGGTTTGTTAAAACGCTTTGCAGATCTTGTTACCACAAAATGACTGATAAGAAATTTACGTACATAGCGAAATACCCGTGACTATGTCCTTAAGGGCACCAAATTTTAGAGCTTTCGTAAACATCCGCATGGTACAGTTCAAGAACACGACTGGTTTAGGAGAACGGAATGCCGCTAAGTCGTGCGTTTGGTTTTGAGGTCGTCTATCAATCATTCGCGATTCTCGTTCCGGAGTTGAGGTAGTATTGCCACCAGCAGCTGTGGTGTCCTCTAGTATAGGCATTGGCGGAATGATAACGCTATGACTAGTACTTTCGCGAGAACTATTGAAGAAACGAACTGTTGTCGTAGAACTGACTTCTATTGGACTTTGGACGAGACTCGTACTTGTCTCCAGATGCGCCGTTTCCTTGTGCGGTATCGATGCTCGGGTGATGCTGCTGGTGCTGTCAACGAGAAAAGGTGACTGGGTGGCATTTTCCGGTACTGTGGCGCGGGAAACTTGTACTGTATTTATCGCTGCTGTATTAGCAGACGGGAATGTGGCGGGAATCTCCGCATGCTTGACTGTGTTGAAGAAAGTTGTACTTCTGGATGAACTGGTTGTTGAATTTATTGCCTGCGTTGTCGTAGCTGTCTGATCTTCGTGCGGAGCCGTTGTGCCGCTACTGCTGCTGTCAAGAATAGTCGTGGTTTCCTGTCTCGAAAACACCATCTTTGTACTTCTTTCATTAGGGCTCGTCGTAACAACCTTTACTTGCAGAAATTTATTTGGATCACTCACAACCGCATCCGGAAATGTGTCTGGAAGTGGCGTCGAAGCTTCCTCCCAGTTACGTCCCGCAAATTTTCGGTTTGGCGTTACCGTTCTCGGTTTTTTCCCCTTGGTGGTTTTTGGGCGTATGACTGTTTTCGGATGAAGCACAAGAGCTAACGACAACTTTCCCGATGTGGTGCGCTTTACGACTGCCGGTTTCGAGTAGGATGTGGGATTTGAAGAACCCGTTGAGGGCGTCGTGCGTCTATCGGAGGGTTTCTTTGATTGCCGCTGTGTAGTATGGGCAAACTCATTTGTGGTACGAATGACGATCTTGGTTTTCGTGCTCAGCTTTGTTGCGTGGTTCGCTACCGGTGCATTGGTCGTAGGTTCTTCATACAGTGTCTCGTTGGCTTTATAGAGTCTTGAATTGGAAAATGTAAAGAATTCCTCGGATCTGAAAATAACTCATACTGCGAAATGGATTACTCAAGCGTTACAAACAAGCTGTCATAAATCATATCATATAGTCATAAGTATTACTTGCTGCAGTTTACGTTGTACCACCAATCACAAGTGAGAGCAATTTGGTTGAACAGCGTTCCATTTGGACATAGAAACGAATGCATTTGGCCGCCGGTACACCTTCTACAGACTTGACAGCCGGCTTCTACATCTGCATAGAATCCCGAATCCGGCATAGCAGCACAATCAAAAGATGTATCAGGGATAGCGGATAACTGTGGGTATGTTACGCCGGGCACAGCCGAGAGAAGAGCATTTTGTATGTCTACCGCATTGTTCCCAACGTTTTGGCGTAAACTGTCCAGTGCATCGAATGCCGATCTGAACCGTTTCCCGGTTTGTCCGTGGATGACGTTCTGCAATATAGAATACTTCAATTTTTAGAGTTACGCACTAATCTGTCGGTTGTACCTGGCATAAAGAAAACAAGAGGGAAACATATATCACGGGAAAAATGAAGATTTCCATTAGAACTAGAGCTGATGATTAACGTTGCTGTACAGTGCGGTGTCACTCGCTACACTTCGGTCATGAATAGCTAAAATTGTGATGCTGTCCGTAAATAAACGGGTTTTGCGGCATGCATCTTTCCGGTGCTCAGAGCGAGAGGCGGTCTTCCAGTGTGGACGGATGAATTTGTAATAAACTGTGTGGAACAGTGGACAATATGCTAACTAGCCCGGGGTTGATATGCAGCTAAGATATATAATTATGGTGTGCCATCTTGCAAACATTCTCACCCATTGAATTAATGTTATCGGCAAGGTTATTGTCGCTGTATAGCACACTAACACATCGTTAAAACTCCAGAGTGATTCTTTGATTCATACGCCAAAAATTCGGGTTCATACGTTAGTATGGAAAGTACGTATGAAACTGTTACTTTGCTGGTTATCAGAACACGGCCACTCCGAACACAGGATGCATCGTATGCAGGTAATTGCGCCATGTACACATCTATGGTACTCGTGTGGTTGGTAAGAATTAGGTACTTGGCATAAATCATAAATCTGATAGATCGCAACATCCATAAAACTGTCACCGCTAATAAAAGCGCCAGTAATGACACGCGTAAGGCGTCGTAAACACTTTCACACTGCCTGTACATTCATAAATTTTGTGGTTCTTACATAAGATGGTGCATATACATAGCACTGACTTTGTTAACCAATAACGATTCATGGATCGAGCAATTGAATTAGTTTTACTTTCTGGCGTGCTGTGCGATACACCTGTTTCGAAGTATAATAAGTGTAAAAAATATTCTTGATCGTAGTTAATAAAGCCTTCCACAACATTACGCCCATGTCACATTGAAATGAGTTGATCACAATCAATGGTACGATATCTGGAAATAATCCAACTTTTAATGAAACGCGGTGAATATTGCAAATATGCAAATAAATAAGCAAAAAAAGCGGACTACCCCACTGTTAAAAAAAGCGCCCGTTCTAATTTCCACCCTTGAGCCAAGTCAGTGTCCAAGTCGTTGCTTATGTCATTCTTCGTAACTGCCGGAATGAAGCCGGCGTCCCCTGAACCTTATTTGCGGTTGTCACGTTAGAGTTTCCGTGGAATGCGAATGGTATCATCAGCTGGTGCTTTAGGTACTTTTTCACGCCGTATCTTTCCCCATTTATGTAAAATTCCATATCCTTATCGCTCGCCTTATCCACATTCAGAGACGGTACAGATGAGTAATCCAAAAACGGAAACATTTCAGACATTTTTCTTCCTTGCCTAAATGGTATGTTTCCTGGAGCAACTGACGGGCCATTCATTCCCGCAGAGGTGTGTCCGCTGTGCAGTTCCGCAACCAAGGTCTGACGCACAGGGACTGTTCCTGGGCGCCCGGCAAAGTCGATCAGAACTTCTCGATTAGACGAATTACTTTCTGTAGTATTAGCAGTAATCAGCCATTGAGGAAACTCTGTAACGTTCATAGGGCTGACACTCGGCAGAGTCACTGAGATAGGTCCACTTCCTGGATCCAAACGAGCTAGCCGATTAGAACCAGCTGTAGAGGTGGCCGTGCTTTGCGTCATCGGCCGTTCAGGGAAGCTGGTTGTAACATTGGTAGTGGCATTTTGTGGCGTTCTTGTGACATTATTCCCGCTTCCTGGACCCGAAAGAGGTAGCTGGCTTGAGCCATTTGTAGAGATGAACGTTATTTGCGTTATCGTTCGTTCAGCAGAATCAGCTGTAGCATTGGTAATGGCACTCGGTGGCATAATTGGGACTGGTTCTAGGCTTCCTGGCTCCAGACGAGCTGGCCCATTTATGCCATTTGTAAAGGTTACCGTTGAATTTGTAATCGTCCGTTCAGGAGGAGCAGCTGTAAAATTGGTCGTGGCACTCGGTGGCGTCATTGGAGCTGGATCTCCGCTTCCAGGTTCCAAAGGAGCCTGCCGGTTTGTGGCAGTTATAGCGGCAACAGTTGGCTGCGTTGTAGAACTGATACTGCCCACATGAGATGCATTAAGATTAACCTGGAGAGGCTTAGGTGTGGCAGTAGGTGATGTTGCGGCAAATGTAGCCGCTTCTGTAGTAAATTTCGCTTTGCTGGATATCAAGCTAGTAACAGCAGACCAACTTGTCCGAACAGTAAATGGCCTTGATCCCTGATTCGTCTGCCATTTTCCTGCGCTAGGCGAATGGTATCCGGAATCGTCCAGGAACCGCTCGTCGCCGTTGTAAAGCCGTACATTGGAAAACATATAAAACGGTTGAGATCTGTAAAGCAATGCATATCACCACAATGAAATGACACATTTCCGTATTGGCGTACTTGGAGCAGTTAACATTGTACCACCAGTCGCATGTTAATGTAATCTGGTTAAAAAGCGTTCGGTTGGGGCAGAGGTAAGACTGCATTCTGGGTCCGCGACATCTTCTGTACACCTGGCAGCCGGTTTCCACGTCTGCATAAAACCCATTGTGCTGGATTTTGCTGCAGTTGAAAGACGTTCTGGGAATGGTCGAAAACTGTGGAAACGAAACACCCGGAATGGCCGCTTCAATGATATTCTGTATCGCCACTGCGTTCTTTTGACCGTTTTGGCGAAGGCTGTCGATGGCATCAAAAGAGGAATTGAAAGTTGTTCCAGAGATCTGTCACGAAAGACAATACGTCGATACTGTCATATTGTTGAATCATACACTTTCTTACCTTTTGGGTCAGAACAGTAGTGTAAAGTGCTGAATAACACAGAAAAACGAAAGATATTATGAAAATATCCATCACCGCTAATATTCCTTTTAGGACAGCTCAGTCAACCCGTAAACATTATTGCCGATGCGTGTGCTTTGCGGCTGCTGTGACGGGTCGGAAGAATAATATGGTACACAAGAAAAAACCGGATGCGAAGCTATTATCCGCTGCTGATGTGTACATAGATACTCTATGTATCAGCCGCATGGATGCACGTAGCCTGCGGAATACCGGCACGTTTTTCAGGAAATAACACCAAAAACCCGAATTAGTATATCAATTTTCATATTTTCTACTGATCCTTCAAGAGTTCTACCTGTTAGGCTGTTACTCACTCACATTTACGGATGAACGCGGTTGTTACCGTGTACAATGTATGTCACAAACAATTTCAGAGTTGCAGCCAGTTTTTTTTATGATGTACGACTTTAGGGTAAGTGTACAAAATTTACATCGTAAAACCCCGAACGTTCATTTTCCATACACACCCGTCAAAGTTATCGTTACAGAAGTTCGGCCGTAGTAAACCTACCGATGCAAACTTGTGTGTGTTTTTTAAGTGATAACTAATAAATACTGACGAGATGAAACGGCCTGTGACCAATAAACATAATTGTTAGTGAACGTTATGACTGTACGTATATCCCATATTTGTGATCACCACGTTATTCAAGTGTCAACGTGCTATACCGTGCATAGCTCATATCGCTTCAACTGCATTACGGCACGCATTTAATACGCATGCGCGTATGGTACGCAATGATAACAAGCATTTTGGGGTGATATTTCTTGCTTATTTATACCTTATTATTGTCCTTACAGGTAAGGATACTCTTATCCTCATCGTATTCAAGGCCTTAAATCAGTTAAATCAGAAATGACCGCTTGCGTAAGGAGTGATATTGTGCAGCGCCAAACAGTACCTTAAGGCGGTACCAAACTCTGAGCTCTTCCCCTTGGTTTCTCGCGACCGTTTCGTCCAAACGGCTGTTCATGTTGCGCATTCTAGAATAGTCATTACTGCGGTACGTAACTGTTTGGTTGCCGAGCCTACACAACTGCAGAATTAATCAGGAATATCCTTTGATAATATCCTAGCTTCGTTTCTGTATTCATGCCTTCCCAGAGTCCGCGCAAGCGGACAATGTAAAGTTGGAAAGAACTTTGTTGTTCTGGCTGGATTCCTATGTTCTCATGGACGGATACAGTGCATACATATATGCGCACACACGGATAATAAGTATCGAGATGCAACGTGCCAACGCCATATCCCTAGCAGGGAGCAGCTCCTCCTGCGGCTAATTTAGACGAGACCTTTTCTGTTATACAACAGCAGAGTGGATTAAATTTTAGTGTGTGTGTAAGCGTTTTTTTGTGTGGCTAATCATATTATCTCATGTTTTCGGTACGATACATAATAATGTAAAAGTGTGCACACTTCAGACTTTACTTATTCGTCAGAGGCCATTGAACTAAACCGGTTTTGTACGGAAAGAACACAAATCCAGAGGAAGCGCACAAGGTACTCGAATCAGGTTATACAAATACCGCGGTATGTTTTTTTCAAGTTACAATCGGCATTCTTCAAGTATTCCCCGAATTTCACCCATATTTTGCTGGTATTTTTTGCGGTTTTCCGATTGTATTCTACAGTAGGTTTCTAAAAGTATTACAAATCAGACTACCATATAGGCACAGAATACTGGTCAATAGTACAACTACTGACTGAATACACATGAACACGCGCTGGACGGCCACGTACACTTTACATAAAGAAATTTTCACATTTTGAATTTTGAATTTTCACAATTTTCGCCTTCAAAAGAAATATCTTTTCAGAGCTAACTTTTTACTATAACGGATAAAAACAAATGATGATCAGAGTTCACCAGTCTTCAGAACTATGCAATTAATGATGTTATTGAATCACGTCGAAGAAATATTTTAAAACATCAAGAAACATCACAACAAAAAACTTTTTTTCAACCGGTCACCTGTAACGGAAAACATGTGCTCAACATCTTGACAACGGGATGGCAGCATCCCAAACTTTCTATTAAGAATATTGGTCCTTAGAAAAGTTTCTTTATGTATAAATTTCTTTATGTAAACTGACTCCTAACAATTTCTTTATGTGAAGAATCCTTTATGTAGAGTGACCCTTGAAAATTTCGTTATGTGAAAATTTCTTTATGTAAAGTGTACCTGGCCCGCAGGACACCTGAACCAGCCATGAAAGCATACATATGACGGTCATGATTCACAAGTTATTAACGGTGATAATACTAGAATATTTACAAGATGTCATTTATATTTATCTATATAAATGCCTCCAGAAACAGAGGTATATACGAAAGCGGCCATAGGTTTAGATACCAATGCGAAAAGAATGTTAGCGAATTGATTTTAATGGAATCTTGAGCGAGCCAGAACTATTCCCTAATCTTCCTTTTTTGCTTCCTAACATAAGTTATGTTAAAAATGCATTTTGATTTATTAAATTACAAATTCGAAAGCAGCAACTTAGAGAACATATGTGTCCAGCAGAAAATCATACGTGTCCCGCTTGCGGTTGGCTGCCTGCTCTGCTACTCATGATCATGCTTTCGTCCATATGCGAGCGGGTAACCGTATCCCTACATGTCACGTCCCACACAATGTACTTCCTCTCTCGGATCGGCACGGAAGTCCAACCATCCGGTCTTCTGCCGTCGATGGTGGACGAACCAACTGACTTCATTTCAGAAGTGCACTGTGTTTAGACCAGAGAGTGATAACAAGATACATACTTCTCTAGTTTAGCTAACCTGTAATCTTATAAAATGAACGATTTCATACGGATGCTATACACATCAAAAGTCCACGACGCTGATCGAGCGGATAAGACTTCCGGATTTTTCAGTGTCAGATTTCGATATTATGATGTACGGAACTTTTTGTAGATCTACAGAAAATTATTACAAGACAGAATATATCGTGGCAATAAAACAAGACGAGACAGTATTATAAAACAAGAAGTAAGTGCATTACGTGTCAGGGCTATGCAACAGTTAGGTAATCTTATGGAAATGATGTATCCTGCGTTTTTTCCCTGGTTTAGTCCACAAAAGCACAGACCGATTTAGCTGTTTAATGTTGATACCAAGTTTGAACACAATAATAATCAACACATACTACAAACAAATTCAGAAACCAGTGCCTTTCCGCCACCGGTCCGGTACAATGATTTATAGTAAATGCTTGACGGAGCGAGTCAGTTGCAGCAAGATCGGCAATTATACCTGTCATGCATGTAAACGCTATAAAACGCTCTTCCTTAGTTATCAGGTAAGCGATTACCTGGCACAACCACAACATTAAGCAACCGCTGATAGATTATTACAATGAAAATGATAAGGCGCTACCTCATCCACGACTACCATTGCGCCACCAATGACCATTGGCCGATTGCGTCCTCTGCAATTACGTTCTGCCGGCAGACGGAGCAATGTAAACAAGAAAGGTCATTTGCGCTGCGGTTCACGCCGGCCTGGTTACAGCGCCTTGATAAGGCTGTAATGCACTTCTGTATTTACTAAAACTGAACGATATAAAGAAAGATACTTAGGGGAGAGACAAGATCAGACGTTATCAGCGGTAATGCTAGCCGCAGTGTCTATTAGTGTCCCGCCGTTCATCCAATTGCCGATGCCATCGGGGGACCAGCATTACCGAGAAATGGAGCTATTTTAATCGGTGTCAAATTGTGTTAGGCTTGATTGAAACTGGCTACACTGATAATGCAGCATCGCGATCGGGACGCAACGGCGGTTATCATTTCGTAAAATTCTTTAGAGTGGAATCAATCGCAATGAGCAGATGGTGCTTACAGCTTATAAACTATGCCCATAGAATCGACACGGCGCCAATTGAATGGATCAGTGTTTGAATTATGTTTCCTTGAGATAGCGTCGGAATTTAGAAATATTTATAAAATTAATGCGAACATAGTGCTGATTTTAGAGAGCCGTATAATAACGGAAGGAAATGGTTATTGTCTGTTAGAATGGATCTGGCGAGATAAATAGAGCGACGACGTCATGTCATTTCACGGCAGCGATAATCAGCGATAAGTGTGGTACATCTTTAGACGATGTGCATCTTAATTGTCAACTGGGAGGCAAATTAAGCTCGTCTGGACATTGCACTTAGCACCTTCTACCTCACATTGTCACTGTCATCAACTGTGCGTCTGGGCGACCTTCCGCTTTCCCTGTTTGCTACGTATACTGTTTGCGACAAATTCTTTTGAAAAACCGGAACTTTTTTCCCTGGATTAACAGTTTAGAGTGTCCATATGTAATAATGGCGCTTATTGGTGTCAGGAGGTCGACTTGCGGCGATGGCGATATTATAGCCGATAAATTGC
>JAQGAU010000673.1:0-24990 GCA_034698045.1 Paramacrobiotus richtersi | reverse complement strand
AACCATACTGATGGTTTTTCAACCCCCCTCCGTTTCGCAAGGACGTCTTCAGCAGTGGGCAAAAAGCAATTTCGAAAACTTTTGACTCTGGTTTTAACAAATGAATCGGCCTCCAGTTTAACGGTATGTTCTTCTGGACATGCAGCTTAGGAACTGCAACGACTTCAGACAGTTTCCAACAATCAGGGAACGTTTTTTCATTCAACAGCGATTGAAACAGAAGTGTTAGCGGCGCTACGAGAGCGATGCGACACGAATGCAAGAGTGCGTTTGATATCCTGTGAGTACCGGAGCTTTTGTTGGCCTGCATTTCATTTAACGCAAATGTAACATCCATCTCATCCAGAGTGCAGGGTTCAGAACCGCAAAGATGCATTTCGAACGCTGTGCTACGGCAATGCAGCTCGCACTTGTTATGCACACTACAAAACTCGGCATTCAGCAGTTCGGCTTTCTGCTGATCGGTTTCCGCGACTGTCCCGTCTACACATAAAAGCGGTGGTAAGTCTGTTTTGTCAACAGCAGTTTTTACGTAAGTCCAAAATGTTCTCGCACATTTCATGTTTTCTGACGCTTTCAGCATGTCCGTACGATAAAACTCTCTCGCTTTTTTCGATACCAGTTTGCTCAACGATTTCCAACGTAAACGTAGCTGCGTCTGTGATCTCTGGTATTTTGCTGTTTTCATCATACGGAAAACTCTATCTCGCTTTCGCGTGAGCAAAGCTAGTTTTTTAGGGTATCGCTTAAAGTGTTTGCGTGCTATCTCCGTTTTATACTCGTGATATCGACTAGCAACTGCGAAAAGAGTGTTTTCAAAAACATCTGCACGTTCGGCTACGCTCTTATTACGAAACAGTGACGGCCAGTCAAACTCCTGCAACTCGTTGCAGAATTCTTCGTGCTTAGAATTATCAAATATCCATCGGGATCGTTTTACTAGTGGCAACGATATTTTTCGAACCATAAGTATTACTTCAATGCCCGAATGATCACATTTAATTGTTGGAGGGGAAATTGCTGTGACGCTTATGGTAGCGGACCAACTAGGAACAAAAACAAGATCCAATATATTGTCCCCTCTGGTAGGAGAACGCGAGAGTTGCAACAAGTCCAATGAGTGCGCAAACTGTAGCAGTTTCCGGCCGTAAACTGTTGTGGAAGTTTCTAACTCCCAGTCTATCTCGCTGCAGTTAAAATCTCCCATCAGAACTAGTTTCCTCAAAATATGCATAGGTAAGGTTAGCAAATGATCGCATAGCTTAGGGACACATTCTCTCACAGCTACTGGGGGACCGTAGAACTAACAAAGTGCTTGCGTATTCGAAGTGGCTTAGCCAACATGATAACCAATATTGTGGCCACGGCATGTCTTAACACAGGACTAGACTTAGACTTTATCGATATCATGGACGAGATGAGCGAGTACCATCCGGAGAAATTCTCGGGCCTTCTCATGAGACGCTGTCAGCCATACAGGTCCCACTGTCTAGTTTATTCAAACGGCTAGATCACTGTGAATGGCGCTAAGACCGTGCGTAAAGCCCGTTTCTTAGCGGAACGATACTGCAGAGAAATCCGGAACATGGGGTTTACCGAAGCTAGAGTAACGAACTTTGCTGTTGCTAATATTGTTGCATCTCTAGACCTCAACTGCCGTCTTGACCTAGAAAGTCTGTTTAAACGAATTCCTCGTGCAGTATACGACCCTACTCGTTTCCCGGGACTCAATGTTCGTTTAGCTTATTGCACTGCTGTTTTTTTTCATTCGGGTAAAGTGAATCTGTAAGGCGCAAAGTGCGTTGAAGATGTCGCATCCTCAGAGCTTGAAGTCAATCAAATAATCCATAAAACCAAAGGTTAAAAAAAATACTGTCTGCTTGTCCTTGCGTACACAAGTAAAAGACAGTAAGACTGATGTTATCGTATAGGTAGTGGGCGACAGTGGCCGAGCGGTCAGGTGCCAAGGGATGGTGCTGCAACTGAGTCCACAATATGCAGTTGCAGCTCCATTCCTTATCACCTAGGTTCGAATCCCCCCACTGCTTCCATTTTTTATTCTACTAATCAAGGCGCTTTGCATCTCGCGACTTAAACGGCTTTAGCACTTATGAAAAATCTTAGATTGGGCCAATTTAATTGCTAATTAACATTGCTAGTGAGTCTGAATTGTTTCGAACTCTAGTCGCGATGTCGCCAAACCTACCGCCCAAGGCTACCTGAACGCCGTTGCAGACGGGGATAGTGGTCATGGGGTTCTCGTTTGTTTAGATGATATTGTCTTCTATGCTGCAACATTTGCTGAATTGATGAATCGAATGGAACCGACGTTGGATGCGTTGAGAGTGTCTGGAATTACAATTCAGCCGAAGAAATGCGCATTTGCCATGCCCAATTTACACTTCTTGGGACATATCGTCTCTAAGGAGGGAATACGTTGTGACCCGGAAAAGATAAATGCCTTCAGAAATTTCCCAGAGCCTACAACATTGAGAGAATTGCGCAGCTTTCTCGGATTGGCCAATTACTACAGGAAATGTATTAAGCATGATGCGGAGGAAGACTGTACAGTTTGGAGACGAAGTTACTGCAAGCGCTTAAGCACCTTACGGATGATGCTCGACACGGCCCATGTTCCACGCATGGAAAAGCCATGTTAGAACATAGGCAAAATTGGACATGGGTGAATATATCTTTTTGGGAATGTTTCGGAAGAATGATGAAACGATTTACGTGTGAATAAATCAGGAATAATTGGTTTACACGCAGTAGTCGCAATGGATCCTAACGATGGAGCAGACAACCGGGAAACCCAGCAGAAGAATGAAGCGAAATTGATGAGGAGGAACACGGAGACAATGAGGAGTTTGAAACCAGTACAAAAGGTACGGCGGGCACCGTCGAATCGAAGATACCATCGACGAAATGAGCGAAAAGAATCGTAAACTGGCTTTTGGGGGCAAACCGAAGACTCAAGCAGAAGTCAGTAAAGAATTGAAGACACTGTTCCCGTTGGACCCGGAACAGGCTACCATGGTTGTCTTGGATGACACCGCAGTATCGGCTACGGAGTCAGATCAGTCAGAAAAGTCTGAAAATGGGACTGGAGATGATCAGACAGTCGAGCAGCCAACGGAGGCGACGAAGCCAAAGAATAAACCAGTTGAAAAAAAGGCTATGACGATACACCGCGCACAAGCGACAATGCTGTTGAACGATAGCGAGACTCAGACCAATCGCAGGAAGACGAAGATGAAATGACACCGAAAGTGGAAGAGAAACCAGCGCCCGTTATTGAGGAGACGTCTCAGGGCACGACTGGTACAGTAAGCCCGACACCAATGATTACGATTTCTTCAGCTGATCCGTCGCCAGAAACAGTAAAGCCAGGGCAAGAGAATAAACCAACTGCACCTAAGCTTGAAAAGATGGACGACGACAAGCAGACTGAGTTGGACACTGGAAAAATATCAGTTACAGTGAAGTAGTGGACGGAAATGATGGAAGGCATGAGAGCGATTCTGGAAGAGAATAAACGTTACAAACAGAAAGAGGCTGAAAACAGAGCCATCGTGAAGGATTTGTATCAGAATGTCTTTGATATGCCTTCAACTTCCACACCGTTCGAGATGGATTCAGATGATGAAAGCGTTAAAGAAGTAGCCGTAGTGAAGAAACCTTTTGGAAATAAACCGAAACCGACTCGTGAAGCGGCTAAGAAAGCGAAAGAATCCATCGAGAGTCAATCACATAAAAGGTCACGCCCGTACGACATGGCTAATCGCAGAGACTATGGTAAAAGTCTGAAGCGAACGTCTACGGCGATGCAGCAGCAAATTGACCATGAAGAGCAGACGACAGCAAAGAAACCCAAACGAAAGTCAAAGTCGTCATCGGGAGAAAAACGACACGGTTGGACTGATGAGCGAAAACTGTTGGTACGAGAACAGTTGAAAACACGACCCCGTGTGAGAGGAAAATTCGCGCCAGTAGCCAAAAGTGAGGCAGCATCTTCTCAAGATTGGACGGAGGAGCGATCAGAACCGATTTCCGCACCGAAGAAAACTAAAGTATCTCGTCCACCATTGTTGAAACCGTTGCATGCTCGAAAACATCCACGAAAACAGAAGAAGCCGTCGAAATTGCAAATCGACAATGAAGAGACGTCGGAAGATGAACAATCGCAAATGCAGCTCGCATACGAGCAGCTGGAAGAACTTGAGGATAAACTTACCCGATGTGACGATCGATTCGAACGAATAGCTGATGATTCTCAAGAAGCCGTGGATGAATACGAATTTCACTGGAAATTGCTGGAAAGGGAACGGGAAAAGACTGAAGCCAGTATACCAACGAATACTCGTTTGATAATCCAAACCAAAAATCGTGCACAGCGAGAACAGTCTGAAGAAGTGCCGATTCCTGATTACACCGACGATCAGAAGAAAGTGTTCGCAGCTTTGGAGAAACAACATAAAAAGCTACAGAAAAAAAAAGAAGCGTTGAAAAAACAGATGCAAGATGACAGTGAATCGTCAAGCTCAGACGATGATGGAGAAGGAGAACCAACGATTACTACTTCGCGAAAAGAGTACATGGACATGCAGCGACAGAAGAATAAACGAGAAGGAGTTAAAGCGAAAATTCATGTACCGGACAGAGATGAGCCGATGGTCACTTTGACTTTGTGCTTTGGAAAAGTATTTAAGCTCTGGAAAAGTATTTCAGTGGATGAGGACATTCCCACTGAAGGTGATGTCCAGATGGTGGAAGTTAAACCGGCTAGAGCAAAGAAGCGTGTCGGTATGACAGCGACTTTTGTCAGGCGTAAACAGGAAGAACCGAAGCCAGATAGTGCTAAACGCAGACAGGATGCGAGACAGCCGGAAAGTGACTTGAGTTTGACGAAAACTGTTGGCCGATTGAATATGGACAGTCGTTCACTATCACCGAGCAAAAGTGTGGACAGTTTGGGCAATCAAGCTGGCAGCGAGCATTATGAACGTCATAAACAGTCGGTGAGCCCGAGAAAGAATCAGACAGCACGGAAACAAGCGACACCAGAGGCTCGTGAAACAGAAGTGTTGCATCCATTGTCGGGAGAGAATAAAGTGCCACCATTTGCAAGCAAGACTATCCCTGCAGGCCAGCGAAAATCACCAACGAAACAGACGGGAAAATACACGAGTGTGGCAGAATTTCACAAGATTATAGATGAGTCAACTAGACGTTTGTACGGGTTGCCACCATTACAACCATCGGCACCGTTGGCAAGATTGCCGTCACAGATTCGAATGCCGTCACCGAATAAACGAATGGATCCAATGCCGGCATCGAATGTCGCAAAACCGACTGAACATGGGAAACCAGCCAATCAGAGTGGAGCAAGTGATGTAAAGAAACCAACGGCCCTGACCAGTTTGGCAAAACAGCCACAAACACCGTTGTTTCCGAATTCAGATGGACAAAAAGTTACCGGAGTGGTACCAACAGTTGTACCGAATATTCAGCCACCGTTTGCACCGAAATTTCCAATGCATACCCCAGAAGAAGAAGAAAAGTTAAAAAAGTACTGGGGACTGAATGTCAGCGCCAAGGTGGCCAAGCAGTTGGAAGAGACGGTGCAGAAGACCGAAATAGAGACGAAGGCTGCAGAGGAGAAGAAAATGTTAACTTTACGTAACAGCATTCATCGTTTCGCACCAGAACAAGTGTGGGGATTTTTGTCTAACCGGAACCAGAGCGATCGGATGTTTTTGGCGCGCAGTATCTCTGAAGAATAGCGCATACGAAGCGGGATTGACCACAACGGTAATATGGTTCACCGTTCACGAAAGACTTCAGCGGATAATGTGCCTGAAGTACCAGTGGGCATTGTGGAGCCTGCTATTGGGAAGACTGAACCAGCTCCCATTGAAGTGCCGAAGAAAACGGGAAAACCATACCGTATTTCACAGAAAGATTGCGAGGATCGCATTAGGGTGATTAGCGGTACAATAACTGATGAGGAACGGGAGATTTTGGATAAATCGGATGAAGTCATTAAAAAAAGGGCGAAGCAGGTTAAAATGTTCAAGGATGCTGCGGATGCAGTGAAGAAAGTTTCTGCACCGACGGATGCGGAAAAAATGGAGACTGCGAAGCTGACGGATAAGCAGTCGAAAAAACGTCGGCATCACCCAAAAAACGCCGCAGAACAGCGTGAAGTGGATAAGATCCATCAGCATCGATTCGAGCAGAAGAATACCAAATTGAAGGTTGCTGCAGAGGAGAAGAAAAATCTTGGAGAAACGACTAATGAAGAAGAAGCTAAGCTGGGACAGGAAGTGTATAAACTGACAAATGAAGACGTACGCCAGCGATTCAGACAGTCCACGAAGTATGAAGAACAAGTGCTGTTGGGGAGCAGTTATATGGATCGGTTGTATGGGAAACAACCCGACAAAGCTGCTAACGACAAAGCAAAATCAACTGATACGAAGAAAACGCAAAATGAAACTACCAAGACACAGGATCAGAATAAAAGTTAGCCAGATCTGAAGGTGTCAGGGACAAAACGGGATGAAGTGGTGTAACCACCGGCGAAGAATAGGCCAGCCGTTACAAAGAAAGCCCTAGCCAAAGCTTTGGACACTGTGCCGAGTGGTAGTGGAACTGGAAATGTCAGTAACGCGGGCACTAGCACCGGTAGACAGCCTACAACTACTGGCCGAAGTAGTAGAATAGTGGCTCAACCGAATGCACCAATTGCTCATCAAGGGAGGTTGGGTCGATTGCGTTTCACCCGAGATCGAATTGCCGAGATGAACGGTCGAAATGCGGAAACGTCTGCTATAGCGATTTACGATGAAGTCGAATACGCGGATGGTGGCGAAAGTGAATGGTGCCAGAATATCTTGCAATTTCGTACATGGTTGCAACAAGCACACAACCGTGAACTGACTTTGCGTCATGTTGATGAGCATGATTTGGAGACGTTTGTGGCGGTGACAGAGCACATGCAGAGAATGGAGGACAATCCTCACGAATGGGCAGTCATTGTCCGACATGCGACCAGCCTTTTGGATCGGCGTAATGGCGTGACCGTGGCAGATATTCAAGAGTATGCCCGGATTGCACGAAACTTGGGATCGGCGCGAGATTTTGAAGTGAACCAGCAGATTTATGCGATTTTGGGAGATCTGTTGGAACGCGGCAAGATTTATGATGCTGGAAATGGACATTTCAGGCCCACCGCGGATTTCGAAGAATAAAGGAGACAAGCCCGTTGATTTTTGTACATAGTGTATTTTGAATAATGATGCATTTACCGGATGGACAGTTAACGGTGTTTTCCTTATATTTGTGCATTTTTGGAGAAAAAAATCAAATAAAAAGATTAAATAGAAAACCAAATAAAAAAAACCCTTATTAATATTCTTTTCATTGCATTTATGGAGTTCATATGTTTCATTTTATTCGTGTTTACGGATTGGATACTTTTGTTTTGGAAAACTTGTTGAGAAAGATGGAAATAAAAAACTAACGAAGAGAACCGGTTGTTTGATCGATTGGGACTACAACATTGTGATTCGTCAAAACAACATTACGGCTCAGTTCACTCGGTGAAAATGTATAATCAGTGCCACGTGGAGCAAGTGCACCCATTGCGGTAAACAAAATCAGCTCGTCAGTCAGTTTGAAGAATAATCAGCAAAATTGTGGAGAAATTGTATACAATTTATCATTTCGGTTTTATGCAAGAATAAAACGATTTTCCTTCGAAATGTCAAAGAAGGAGCATAAACCTGATCCGAAGAAGGAGTACACGAAAGAATGTATCTTGTGTATTTCGTGTTGGCCTCAGAAACGTTTGAAGTGCCAAGGAATTACCCCAGCGACAGTGGAAGGACTGCAGAAACCTTGCCAAATGGCTCTACGCGGGAATTTGCAAGCGTACAAGACTGCTACTGAAGAACAGCACGAAGGTACGGTGGATTCCTCGCACTGGAGAATGTTGGATTTTGCGTACGCGGCTACACGACTTGGATCGAATCCTTCACGTCCCGGAGATTTGCGGGATACGACTAACAGAAGTAGTCTCGTGAAGCTGATGAACGCAAAGGGCAGGATGACCAACAATATTTTGCGATTAGATCGATCATCGACATTCATGGAGAGAATTGTATCACGCGACGGTGGAAAGATTCGTGCGACGATTTCTACTTCGAAACCTGGACAGAATAAGTTAAAGCATCAGAATGAGGATCTTACTTCTCCGCCGAATCGTTTTCAAATAAAACCCAATGGACCGTATCTGAGTGAAGAAGTTTTGTCTCGACCATATACACTAGCCGAAGTAAAAGAGTTCGCGAGTAATTTTCCAAGCATGCGGGGATCACAATCCATCGCAGATTCGATGCACATGATGACCGAATACAACGAGTTACTCTAGCGAACAATGATCAGTAACTTGACGGAGAAGGAATTTATTGATTTGAGCAGAGATGTGAAGATCGATGAAGATGTCAAGTATACTTGGAAAAGATTGAATGATGTGTTTTCTTTCTCCATGTGAATGTGAGAAACAACGAAATCTACACATCGGATGTAGCCAAGATGTCGCAGTTAATTTGTATTAATACCCAGATCCCACAGCATTTACGAGTCAATATACGTGGAGAGGACCGAATTTTGCGAAATAATTTGTGGCTATGCGTGCAGCGAAAGGATTGTTCAAGCATACACGTATCAACATGGCTGACGAGGAAAAAGCCGGATGTCGCCTGTTGTTTGCAGCAAGGTTGATCATCGACAGTCACAGCGGGTTTGCACAACCACAAAGCGTACTGGAAGACAGTCAACCGTGAAATTGTCCGAGAACCGAACGTTTATTCCCAGGTGGCAGTAAGAAGAAAGTGATGAAGGAATGGCCGTTGAGTGATGAAGAATTGTACGAGCTTTTGAACTACAGTTTGAACGCTTGTGGAAAAGGGTTGCAGGAGGATAACGCAGACTACATTAACTCGGATGGAAAATGTGAAAATGGTACTGGATGTGAAAGGAGTTCCTGCCAGTAATCATGCTGCGAAAAAGAATAAACCGAAGTCTGTTGTGCAGTTAGTTGAAGTAGACCGTATCGAGAAACTTGTCGAGAAGTTTGCGGAAGAACCGCCGAAGACGAAACGTACACCAAAACCGTATGAGGTGTTTCAATGGAAGGTTGACCTGAAGTGAACGCGCGGATGTTTTGTTTTGGTTTTATGGACCGGAAGTTTCTTACCCACTGAATTATTCCGCCTGCAGCGTAAATTACGTACAGGAAAAGCAGCCAAGATTTGCTCGTCGTATTTAACCAAAGCGCTCATAGGTGTTCTCGAATAAAATTGTCTTTATTTTGTAATAAATTTGCATAAGATTTCATGAGCACAAACGACGCATAATTATTTTTATGTCAAACTTTTCCTTGGGGTTCGAGAGGAGAATTTTGGAGCATTGTCGCTGCGCAGGAGCTTGCAATCACGCTCCCGATGGCATGTCATGTGGTTGATTTAATGGCAAAAGCGGACAAGGGTCAGAGAAAGGCGGATCCTTTGGACAAGATAAAGATGAGAGATTTCCCATTACGATAACCACACTTGCGATAAAGATTCCGTAAAGCGATATCGATGCTCTTGTCACTTGTTAACAAATTAACTGCCTTCACCATGAGCTACTGAAAGGTTAATTCTATGTTTTTGCTGTTGGGGCTTCACCTTTGTATATTTCTCGAATAAAAGTAACCTGTAGGCTGTTTTGGTTTACGTGAAATAGTCCCATATTCATCATCTATACAGCAGAACACATCAGCTATTAAATATTGGCATCGGGGTTTTTGGCATCCAGATACATCTTTTTGGTTTCCTCTCATTTCCCCGTATGACACCATTTTGCACGTTTCCCGGGTTGGCCACTGCGTACGCGGGGTATTGCGCAGCAGTAATTAGCTCATCAACCTCTGGAAAGTACTGTGCCATAGGGCTGAACGTCACCGCTGATCCACTTCTGGTTGGTTTGCTTTTCTCCGGCTCGAAGGACGCCAACGTGTGTAGTTTGGCCAGAAAATCCTCTCCTGTCGTCGGTTTCTTCAGAAGCATGTATCGATACAAATCAGGATCCGTACGAAGTCCTCGGACCAGGTATCTAGCAAAGATGTCGGCCGGAAGTATCGATCCAGAATGGTGGTGCAGTGTCTGCATCGCTTGATAGTGCTCGTCGACTGTCTCCAATTCCTTTTGATATTCACGGTTCGACAGCTCAAGCGCGGCGTTGGTTTCGCGTCCCGGGTCCTCGAACCGTAGCTTCAGCTTTCCTTCCATGCCTCTTAAGTGGCTAGTCTCTGGGGAGAGGTGAGTATGGAATTATACCACACACCCGCTTCATATTCCAATGCCGTAGCCAACTCGGTGCATTTCCGGTTGTCATTCCAACCATTGGTTTCGGGGGCCATCTCATACTTCATGAGGAAACTGTCGATCTCATCCTTGGAGCCGGTGTACATCGGTGTCTTGGCCTTGTCCGACCTCGGTCGTGATGCCATGATTGCTTCCGCGAGCGGCCGGAAGTCCATCGGTGCTGGCACTGGGTATGCCTGTGCGTAGTACATATTATGCGCCTGTGGTTTCATCGGGTGCAGCGGATTTTGCTGTCATCCGAGATCCAACATTGTCATTTCCACGTTCGGGTTTGGTCTTCCCTGGTTCGCTGCACGAATGTCCCTCTGCGTGCGCGCACCTTGATTTGATAGCGGAGGTGCGCGTCGGCATCTCCGGTTGCCTTCTGCCTCTGTGTGCAGTTCTCCATCCAGAACCTCGCGCGGTTGTTCCCCTCGGACCCGGATTCCATGCTCGAACGCTCGTTGGGATGCTTCCTCCAGTTCCGCTGGGGTAATTGTGGGAGCTCCAGACGGTGCCGATGTCGAATGAATGTTGCCGCCACTTGGTGGTAGCTGTCCAGTCACGTTGGATTTTAACGAGCTGGGGCCGTTGTCGACTGGGTTGCTGCGTTAGCCATGTTGCTTTCCTGCAGGGTTGGGATCGGCGGATTCGGTAGAGTTCTGCGCAACTGTGAGGATCGCTCAGAAATTGGGCCACCTCTAGTGCGGGTCTCCATTATGTTACTGCCCGACAATACGTAGGCACAAACATCCGGTTGTCGTACGTTACCGTTGGTCACATAGTTTCGCACGAAATTGTTATCCTTTGGCGGTGATGACGACGAGCTTTCAGTTGGTTTGATCACTTTTACGATGAGCTTTCGGTAGGTTTGATCATCACGTGCACTAATATCGGGTTAATCCGGAACGGACTTGGTTTCGGAGTAGGCTTTGCGGACCTTGGGATGAATAAGTCCGAGTCTGTTAAGCTCTCCGAGGTCTCGTCCTCTCGCTTCGGTTTGCTAGTCATCGCCAGCCGCTGGCTACCGTTTTCGGTCTGGATCTGCATCCATTGATGTAGGAATGCTTTGTAATCAAATATTGTTAGTCAATTTTTTCTTAGCGTCTTTCTTTGCAGTTCGAAATGGATAGTTTTCGCTTTGTTCCGGTTCAGCTGGTGGAAGACAAATCGATGCATTTCATCCCAATGGGACGTATTACGCTGTGGGAAGCAATGCCAGAACTTTACGATTTTGTGCCTATCCGACAGAGCTGAACTTAAGGTATCGCATCCCTGATAAACTGATAATATCCCTGGTAATATGGTTATTTTGACATCCAGAGTTTCGAGTCAAAATATGCGTAGTAGAAATACATAGCATGCATCAGATTTTGATTACAACTTTATGCTTATGCGTTTCACATTAAAGTGCAATGGCCTATCAATTATCTGTACATCTTTATGTTCTAGATCGCTTCGACCGGAAGTACCAGCCGCAGATGCCCAAGTACTGGATAGTCGAATTAATTATCATAGAGGATCTCTGTTTTATTTGGCTTGGAGCATGGATGGAACATTGATAGCTTCCGGCTTAAACGATGAACTGCCGACGTGATAAATCCTCCGGCGGGTGATTGCAAGTCCCGTCCATTGATGCGGTCAGTATCCATCTTTTTTTCTCCTGCTCTCCCGAAACAGTTACTAATCAAATTAAGAGCATCTGTATTAACAAATTAACCTGTTTATTTGGGCATTTCCTGTAAACTGTACTTGTAATTAATTTCTTTTGTAGCGTCTGGCTGACTAAAACGTGTATGTATAGTGCGCAAAGTCTTGTTGACATTGGTATACGATATCTTGACTGAGTTGGCATTTCGTCGCATAGGTTTCTTACACTGATGCGACACGCTAATTTTACAGCATTCTCTTAATAGGCTCATGGTACAACCTGCTCGGCACCGACAGTTTAACTGATCCCGCCGTCAAACAATCCCGCATGGACTACATCTCCCGCACCGGTCGTCCCCGACCTTCACTCCGTTCACTGCAGTACCGATACCAATGCAGTACCGTTCAACGATTAGTGTACAACTGACCAGCCATTCTGTACCGAATCTACGAGGATGGTATTTGTTGCATGTAAAGTTTTAATGCAAGTTTTCGCGGATAATGTGTGAAAATGGCTTTGGGTTGATTTCGGTTGTTGATGTGGTGATGTCTCGGGTGTATATGTTTCGAATAAAATCAGTTCGTACCGACAACAGTTCCACATATGTCCGCGCAAGAAAATACGAGTAGTTAGTAAAGAATACAATCAGACATACGAATTTGCGTAGGAAAACTGTGAGATTACCAAATAATGATGATGAAGGTGTCGAATTAAGGAAAGGGTAGCGCCCCAAACCCCCAGGGGGAAAAATACTACCCTTGGGGGAAAATAAGGGTAAACAAAGGGGCGGTCTAATTCAGGGGTAGCGAGCTTAGGGTAGCGTAAGGTGGAGGGGGGTAGGGGCATTTTTTTTGGTCGCACAAATAACGCAGCGTTTTGTTACAGGTGACGACAGAGTCCAAAACCTGGGTAGACGCTTCGGACGCTGGCTACGACGCTGACTCGGAAGACGCGGACAAGGTCGTCCAGCGTGGAAGAAAGGTATTACATTGTTAACTTAATGCACATTGAGCAAACATCTTTAAATATTTTACGTTTGCAGCGTGTGCGTACATATCCTGAGATTAGTGATGAGGAGGTCGATACCGATGTTGAGTCGGAGGACAGCGTTCCTGTGCCATGCGGAAAGGTACACGGTTGTTTTGCTTCATTTCCGCAATAACCATAAGTTATCCTTGCAGAAACGGTTGTTGCAATTTCCAGAGAGCGATTCGGATGCAGAATTAGAAACGGGAGCTTAGCCTGCGCAGCCTGGACTGCACGTTCTTCGTTTCCCCGCTGATATCGTTTACCAGTACCGCCTTAACGGACGGGCAAAACGCGATGGCCGATCGTACGCGCTGGTTAGTGTCCCAGGAAAATTCGCCTTCCATTTCGACAAGCTCGGGCTAAAGTTTAAATATCCGATCCTGAATAAGCGCGTGCGCTACAATGCTCACAATGTCAAGACCATTCACTGGGATTCTGGGCGAACTGGGCAGGCGTGGTTCCAGCTGGAAGGAATGATCCTGAAGGAGGCTATACTGGTTATTTTCCACGGTAGTTTGTTTTGCCGTTCTATAAGTTCAAAATCGGCAAGAGCGAGACGAAACTGTTGCCTGATAGTCCGTCGTACAATTTTGGGAGTTTTAAAGTTGACTGTTAATTTTGATCAAGTGTGTCTGCTTTATTTTACTTGCATTACAAGATTTTGTACTTGTTCACTTGCTGCTTGTTCTATTCACAGTGACAAAGTAAAGCCCTTAGGGCACCCGGCTTACGCTAGCTGCTGGATATTTAAGCTATCCTGCAGTCAGCGTAGGCAGAGTGCACTGGGCTTAGCCGGACCCGAAAGCATGCAGTTCCACGTGAAGGTAAGCGACATCAGGTCTGTTGTTGCAGTTGTGTTTTTTATCATTGCAGTGTTCGCCGCATTTGAAGCATTTAACATCACCGAGTTACACAGAGTCAGGTAAGTCCATATAGCCATAGGGTAAAGTGGTAAAGTTTTCTTAAAGTCGACGTTTATCGTAAACTAGTCGGAGTGTTTCAGAAATCGCTACCAAGCGTATAACAAAATCTTTCTCCTCTTTCTCAAATGTAAACGGATAGTCCACGGTCAGGCTTTCGTCAGGTGCATTCAACAATTGCGCAAAGCGATCAAAATTCAGATTTTTCCTTGAACGACCGTTAAGAGAGAAGCCTTTGACGCGTACCACTTGCTTGTTATCGTTTGTAACGTATGCATAACATTTTGGGCCCAAGCAGACGATTTCCTTTATGAGCTGGTTGGCCTTCATCTCACTGGCTAGCTCCCCAAGGCAGGTACCTGTCGGTAGACCGGCCTGATCGTCGGATAATGTGTAGATTATTGAGTCCGAAATAAAGAAACTGAACATCATTGATGTTTATTACGACTGCGCTGTTTACCTGTATCAAAATAAATCAATTTTTCCTGGACTAACTGCATCGAGTCGTAGAGTTGTAGTCGGGCGCAAGCCGTCGTGAAAGCGGCAAGGACGACGTTAGTTTTCCGAATTGGTTTCAGGTACTCTGCTTTGGTGGCATAGGTTAGTTGCATAACGTGCTCAGAGAATAAATCCATAGTTTTAACCTGAAAATGTAAACGCATTTGTAAGGTATAACATTTGATTTCGTTACTGACTCACGTCGTATTTTCCAGAGAGCAAGTAATGGTGGAACTCCGAAATGCTCTTAACGAAAGCCGTGGAGGTCCTTTCGTCACGCATGCCGAAGCGGCCCCAGCTGCAACAAACGATTTCAAGACGTTTATTTGGGGAAAGAACACCAGCGAACCTATTTAGGCAGAGCTTGGCAAAGGTCCGCATTCCCGGATTTTTTTGAATTTTGGTTTCGTCCAACAAGACGCCTTCTTTTTCAGCAAAGTCCAGTACGTACTGGTGCCGTGCTGCGTCGGTTGTGACGCCACCAGGATATCCACTTGCTTCCGTCTTAAGCTTAAGAAAGACATCAATGTATTCCGCAAACAGCATTTCTCGGCTTTCGGGATAATGCCAAATCTGAAACGGTGTTGACATGAATAAGCCAAACCTTATGTTGCCACTAGTCTACCTCGTCAATTGCAATGATGGTGTATCCTAGACTTAGCGCCTTCTCCACTTCGACAGTGCACCATGTTCCTTGAAGCGTTAGTCCGTTCTGCCATAGAGACGAACCGGTCGCACTCTGTACAAACGACAAACTTTTTGCACAGGTTTTGATTCTTGTGAGCGTCAAAACAGGAGTTGCCATGGAATGTCCGATTGCAAGCGTGACAGTGCTGGAAATCGTTGTCCGGGCTCAGGCAGTCCTGTCGTAGACACAACTGGCAGGTGGATTCGAAGCGGTGCTCATTGCGATGATCGTAACCTTTGTTGCAAGCGTAGCACCAATAACTTCTCGAAAACCAGGCAGGTAAACTCGTCAGGGCATCAAAGTGATCGCTGTGGTGAAGAAGAAGCAGAGGCTTGTAGCCGGGTTCGTGTCCTGATGTATATATAATGCTATTTAACTGTTCCACTTCAACAACAATGATGTTGTAGCCCGGAAGTGCGGCAGCAAAGTCAGCCAGGTCTTCCGTGGAATAGGGTCGCTCCGGCAAACCGGCCTTGCGGATTAGCGCGCGTGCGGGTTTCGTCTGCACATCGTTTCCTGTCCGGCTAGGACGTGCTTTACGTAGCCTGTTATATAAGGCGTTTTTTCCATCTGCGAGTGCTTTGGACACGCACAGTGCGCGGGCCATACAGATCTGGTGGCGATTTTTGATTTGAATAACGCACCGTTTGCTCTCCAGCTTTGCTCTGAGCATTTTGGCCACACGTGGTGTCAAACAACCGCCATGAGGTACGCTGGCATGCTGCAGCCACACGGTAAAGCTCTTATCTAACCGAAATTCCTCTGCACTCTGCAGGACTTTAGCAACTTCCAGCATTACTCTTTCGGTAGTGGTTTGTGATTTTGGTAACACTGGCGTCCAAATATGATGACTAAGCGAAGCTTGTTCCAGTCGAATACGCACGCGATCGTTTTCCGCACAATTTATCAAAACTGTTTCAAGCAAATGATCAATTAGTAAAAATACAGCTGCGACACTTTCTTCAAACGTTAGATGAGCTAAACCTTGAACAGAACATTCGTACGATTCAAAAGCCAGTTTATACGTAGGAGAATAAGATGAACCGCCTTTCTTAATGGAAATAGGCTCTAAACATATTGTCCGAAAACAGCGTATCAGCCCGGTTGTCAAGACTGAGAGCAGAGGTACGGGATGACGAAATGGCACTTGGCAGCGGTTTGGTGGAACGTCCCGTTATCCGTTGTTTTTTCACCACAACAGAAGCTTCGTTTATTCTGGACGTACTATCCTCATTTACACGAGCTTTAGCAACCATGCCGTTATTCTCAGCCGTGCCAACATAAGGTGCAGGCGAATTCTTCACATCCCTGGCACTGATCTGTGATGTAGATGGGACTGGAGCACTATCGATAATTCAGCAGCCACCCAATCTCGCAGAGGATCCCGTTCCTGCCAACTGTCCACAACGCGTTTGCGATCTGTTTCCACTGTCTCGCGCCGTTGGTTGTGGACTCCGGAGCATGCTCAACGTTGTTAAAGCTGTTGATGTTCTTCTCTATCGGAGAAACCGGTTCACCAGGATTTTGCCGGCGTTCGAATGTTTCGATTTTTTTGTCAGACGTCACTACAAAACACGACAATTATTAATCACAATTGTTTGATACACTAGCTGTTTGTTCAGAGCGATGAAAACAGCACCTGCAGTTTATTATTAACAGTTACATTCGGATGAACAACCGTTTATAGCACCTCATTCTAACATTTGTCAAGTACTAGTTTACTCGTATTAGTCATAAATTGTTTCATACGCACATATCTTCATACAATGTACAAAAATGTTTCACAAACCGCAACATTTTCTTTCACTGTGTATGCAAGGTAGTGAATGCACCTGTTGGTAAAAGTCGTGCTAACAGCCTAGCAAACGTTTGTTTTTTTGACGGCTTACACTTCTCCTTGTTCGTATCCTTCTCACTGGCCAGGGCAGCCAGCGCAGAGCGCAATGGTGACTGTTAAGCTCTCGAAAACATTCCAGAAACAACGAGATCCTCTTGCATAAACCCCCCTAAATGGAAACACTGTCTGGCTGAAGAGCTACCGTATGACTTTCTGCGAAAACCATCCATCTGCTCCACCATAGACTACAACATCCGACCATTAACGTGAGCACGGTTGGAGCCAACAGGAAAAGCTTCTCCTTCATTCTGCATCCTAATAGGCGACTACTGCATATGCTCGGTCCAGGATGCTTCTAACAATGGCTTATCGAATTTCTGGTTGTTCATAAAGATTTTCTTGTCTTCAAACTTGCAGGTGAATGTACTGGGTTAAATGGCTTGCAGCCAGCACAGCAACGCGATATCAGATGGACTAGATGACTTGGGCAAAAGCGAACCGAAGCGAAGTTCGTCCGAACCAGTTTTGGCTCTCTGGGCGCCAAAGTGACCGGCGGTTTCGTACAAGAATCCCTTGATCAATAAGCTAACCAGGCGATTAGCGGGGTAAGAAAAGGCAATGGGTTTCGCTTCCCGGGTGTAATTATTGGTCCTTATTGCCATCAAACACGAGCTTCTGTTCGTTGGATGTGAAATGCGGGCCTGCTCAATGGTCTCGGTGATCTCGCTATCAAACCGGCGGGGATACTTGTCCGGCTGAGTGGAAATGTCGTAGCGGTAAATAAAGCCCGGCAGAACGTACAGCCGGAAGTGGTTATCGCACAGCTGGTTATCGTAACGCAACGGCGATTGGTACTTTGGACCGCTACAACAAAACATTCACGCTAAACTACATGGCATGAATAACAGTAAAAGCACATCTGCAGGCCAAAAGTAAGGAGTATTTTATCAGCCCCTGAGTTTTATAACTCTCAAAATTCGGACAAACTTCAAAGCAAAATCTCGACCAGGCAAGTTATGCGAATCTAAGGGATCACAATAAAATATCATCTCCATCTGCGAGCTCTTACAAACTCACTGCGTAGTGTTTTACCCGCCTGACAGCTTCTCGGCGCATGAATAAACGGCTCCGTGCAACCGGCAGTGACCTTCACTTGCCACGTAAGAAATGGCAAACGGCGAAATGTCTAACTTGTCAAACGGTCAGGCAGAAGGATGTCCGTTGTGGAAACCGTGGTTGAACACGTGGCTTTGACATCGAGAATGGGCTGCAGACTGGCAAGCGGAAGCTGGAAGAGATCAGCTGCAATGTTATAGTGCAATGTCCTTTCTGTGACCATTCGCTCCGCATGCTGAACTAATCATCCTGCAAAAATAACAAAATAATTTGTCAAGAGACGAACGGGGCAGAATGTTTTACTTGTAAATGATACACATGACTCACAACACTTTTGCCGGCGACAGTTGCGTAACCGGGTTCTGATCTTTGGACAGGCAGTGCGCGCTGACCGAGATGAACTTTTGGCCAACAAAACAGCAATGCGAGCTGCCGGCTTTGCAGCTCCGAAGTTCACTGGCAGTTCGTTAGTGATCAAGTGCACATATTCGTCCACGTTGTTTACACAGCATCGAAAAATGTCATTTCCACACGTACAGTCCCCTGCTTCGAGAATCACTAAAAAACAGGCGCTGCTCAGACAACAAAGACGGCTAACATGATTATCGCCTACTGGAAACGCTGCACAGCTTGCACGCTTGTACAATGGCACTATATTTTTACACTTTGCACGGTTGAGTGCTCGTTCCACACAGCTACGCATTACTGTCCCACCGCTATACGGCTTGCTGCATACATAATTCTCAATAATGAAATTCAGTCAAAGCTGTAGCTAAAGATCTTTCGTCCTAAATTGACACTAACAGTTTTCTTTTGATTAACTGCGAACTTCGCATGTAAATTTTTGTTCGTTATTATATAGTATATAGTTATTGTATAGTTATTATATAGTATAACAAATGTTAGCTGAAAACCGTGCATGCAAAATGCTACATTTCTGAATGGACCAGGTTTACTATCTCGTACGACACATTTGTTCACAGCGCTTACATTTGTTGTGATGCCGGCATCATCTTTCGGTTCAGTTTCGCGCTCCTCTGTGTCCGGGTGTGACCTTGCGTAATTCATGCTTGGCCACGGAGAAACGGCGGAATATATTTCGATCTTTTTTTTGGCAAATATATTTCGACTATCTTAGGCACTATTGTTATGGATTCAGATTGACGACTACTAAGGTACTTGAATTGTTATCGGCTCAATAAGACGATTTCAAAAAAGCTGAGTCAGCTAACTATCGGTTTTGAAAGTGTGCAGCGAATGGTAGTGTGAGTAGCGTAGTGTAATTAGCGTAACGTGTTGCATTGAAGATGCCGTTCGGCGCGCTTTACACTATGTAGTACCAGCGGTAATAAAATTTGAAAAATCGTAAATTTCTGATTGAATGTCACGTTAATTTATGCTATCGTACCAGTATAACATAATTTTATTCCATTCACTACAAAACTGCGCAGGCGCACAGGCAACTACAAGTTTGAAACGTTAGGCATCAAAACTTCCAGTCTGATCTCGCTCATTCTCGTGCACCTTAATACTTAACAAAAGCGTCAAAAATCTGCGGCCGCACAGCCATTATCTGTCACAGTATGCATATTTATCCGGCAGTCGCCCAAAAAACGATATAGACACAATAAAAATCAGTATGTCGTAACTTTCTTAATTAAATTACTCTCTGGTTAAACGATGTGATCTGGACGCTTTGCTACCGCATAACTTTATGTACTGGATTAACGCAAATTTTCTTTCCTGCTATGAAACTTTTATCTTTACTTTTTAACGAACCACTAAACAAGGAAGAAGGATTAGTTATAAACTGTAAGGCACTGCTAAAAAATTCAAAAACTACACTCATTTGCTAATTATTGATTAAACTGCACGTAAACAAGACTAAATAATCTTCGTCGGCCCAAAGGTCAGCGCGCGGCGGCGGCATATCTCGAAAATTAATTTGCAGCTCCTATATAAAAAGTTACCGAAAGAAATTGTTCTAAAGTAGCATCTACGATATGTAAAACTACGGCATTCCTAATAACTCCGAGCCGGTGAAGCGATCATACAGCAACATAATTTTACGTTGTTTTGTGTGTTTTAAAGAAATTGAACTTACCGGCGTTGTCTTGTGATTGCTCAAAGCGGTGAACAGCTTCCGGGTGTTGCTTGATCGCTTGCTTGCGCTTTTTCCAGATGACCTTTCTGCAAATTATCAAATCAAAGAAAAAAAAGATATATCAATATTAAACAACCGATTCAACATTTTAACTAATAAAATCCATTTATATTACGCACCCGCTAGCATACTCGCAACGATAGTGCAACTCGTCTCGGATCAGCGTGGATTTATTAATGGTAACAGCATCCATTTTTATAACTAATGACTAATGACCAAGGCAGAAAAATAGTACAACACGCAGAATTTACTGGGTAATATCCAGTGCGAAATTGTTGAACTGATTGACGCTCCAGAGAGCTTTTGGTATTTTTCACGGTTCATTTTTTCTTACATCAGCGTGTGCTAAAATGTACTGTTAAACGTTACTGATAAAAGTACTATGTTTACATTTTTGTCTCAGTTTCTTGCTCTGGTTCCCACTGGAGTTAGGTGGTGTCTATATGAGCGATCTAAAACTGGTTGTTCTGGATAACTTTGGGCGTGATTACTTGACTAGGTCCATTTTGTAAATTATTTGCCATCAGATACAGTACTAGTCGTTAAATCAATTCCAAAATTTAATTACCAACACAAAACCCAATCCACGGTGTATAGCAATTATTTATCGTTCCTAGTAACGAAAGCTTGAGACCATATTAATTAATTTTAATATTGATTGTTTCTTTTTCTTTAATTAAAAATTTTTTTTCCTATATATTTATTATCGAATACATTTCTATTTGCTTAATAGTCCCAGCCAGTGCAGAACCGCGTATTTATTTATTACGCTACGTTGTTTAGTGCTCATAATGAGCGGGCGCAATTTTCTGGTTTCCGATTATTAATTATTTTATTTCATATGTATGTTTACTAATATATATATTTATGTTTAATTATTTATATATTCATTTTACTTATTTTTTATTTTTTTTTTATTTTTTTTTTATTTTTTTTATTTTTTTTCTTCTATTTTTGTCTATTTTTTTCTGTCGTTTGCTTTACCGCCCGGAGTTTGCGCCGTTGCGGACGGGGATAGTTGTCCCATGGTGCTTCAAGTTTTTGAATGCCTTATCCATAGCAGCTTGAAATGTCGCCGGTGCATCGGTGTGTCCAAATGGCATAAACGAAGAAATTCGTAGAGGCCTTCCGGTGTGCAGAACGCTGTTTTCTCGATGCTGTTCTCGTGTACTTTCAGCTGCCAAAATCCGGATGCGCAGTCGATTCCTGTGAAGATACCGAACCCCAACTTCCACCAATAAATCGTCTGCAATGAGCAGCATGCGAGCATGCTAATGCACGCGCAGTTGCACAAATGCACAAAATCTCGGCAGCAACCAGAACGATTTTGCCATAGGAGAGTGTAGAAATACCGTAATTTTCATTTGCTCCCAGAAATGCACAAATCTAGGCTACAATCGCCAGTTGTATATCAGAATATTTGTTATGTTTTTCTTCATCACGGAGAATGTTCTTCACTGACTGTAACGAAATTGTAAACTAGATATCAGCTTCGGAACTCTAGAAGAGATTTACATCCAGCAGCGAACCGAAGTCACTGCCTTAGGGGCGGAAGTGTGCTCGGCTGGTCGACTACAATGCTATTTCACGAACCAACCACAACGTCTGGCTCGCTGATGTATTTCGCGCCTTAGGGAACCATTTCTAGTGACACAACACTGTGACAGACCGGCCGAGCACGCTTCCGCCCCTGTGGGGGTTACTTCGGCTCGCTACAGGATGGAAATCGGTTCTTGCTGATATCTGCTTTACAGCTTCATCGCAGTCAGCAAACAACCTTCTGTATGATAAAGAAAAAAATAACAAATGTTTTTGTATACAGATGACGATTGTAGCCTTGATATATGCATTTCTGGAAGCAAACAAAGTTAACGATATTCCCATGCTTTGCTATGCACAAATCGTTCAGCAAGCTGCCGGCATTTTATTGTTGCATGTGCAACTGGCCGAAGAAGGCGGCTGCGCGTGCAGTCGAATGCTGTCTATTGGTAACGGGTAAACATTTCTGCTCGTTATCTGGTTAAGCTTGATGTGGTTCACAAAGAGCCTTGTACTTCCATTTTTTTTACCCATTACGACCGGAAAACTCCACGGTGAACACGACCGTCGATTATCCCCTTCTCAAGTATTTCCTTAACATGATTCGACATCATTTGCCTTCCAGACCAGGACGTTCTTGTTGGTAAGCACTTAATCGGTGCATGATTACGAGTATCAGTTTCATGAGTCGATACATCTCATTCTCCGTATGGTCTGCGCTTCGTTGGGAATATATCCCGAAATTTACGTAATAAATCCATAATGCATTTTCTCTCATCCTCAGTTAATTTCGTATTAACGTTCAGCTTCTGCAACATAATTTCAAATTCTGCGTCTTCCTCCGGTGTGTATTCTCGAACTTTATAAACAGCTCATATCCGGCATTTCTTCGTAGCTTTCGATGTATCTCAGCAATGTTCCCGATTTACTCAGCTGATTTTTCTCGAAATTATTCGATGCTAGGACCATGAAGTTTCCTTTCGTTGGTTGCACTACTCCAGGTAAAACTTCGATTTTCTGGCCAGTATTCACCAACGGGTTTGGTGTAAACATAAACTGATCATTTCGTGCTCGATGCCAGTTGAGTACTCGCACTCAATCGGCTGCGACCTTGCTTTAATCACGTAATCCTGCGCTGTGTAAACTCGCGAAAATCCTTTGTCATTCAGTTTCTTTCTGCGAATTCCTCTTTTTTCAGCTACATCATCCACTTTATCCAAAATTTCCTGACTGACCGTTGCAATTTTCTCATCGTCCGTTTCTTCAATTCCCGAATCCGCTGTCAGCTTCTGTTTATTCACAGCATCCAGTAAATCATCCACCAAGTCATCCTGATCATTTCCGGGTGTATCTGCGTCATCAGATACATCCAGACCGGAATCAGTTGCTTCTGCCCTTTCTTCATGAATACGCGGCGGGCCAGGACAACCGATGTTCGGAGTTTCCGTTTCCGGTTTCACGTGGTGGGAACTACCGTCCAAATTACTTGCCGACACCATGTTGACCTCAGTTTTTTCTTTCTCCCGGATTTTCCGCCTCCGAATTATTCCTTTCCGATCTTGCACAATTGTTTTCAGTCGCCGTTTTTCTCTGTTGTGTCTGTTGACCATTGTTGGCAGTTCAAACTTTTCTTGCTTTGCGGGGAAAATATAATCTTGCGAATCCGTCAGCACATCCGCTAACAGTTGCTTTATCGCAGTTGTAGGGAATTTCGAGAGATCCATTGCTTTCTTAGTCTTGCTTTTCCCGGGCTATCGTTCGTTTTTCTTCAAAGAATTTCTGTTGAGGCGGCCCATCATCTTGGTACATTGTTAACAATCCTTGCCGATATGGCTCTGGCTCCTTTGCTGCCACGTTCGTCTTTGCTTGTTCCAACAAAAACACGCGGTCCAAATGCTCATTTTTTTTCTTGTTATTCTCTTCACTTAATTGCTGGTAACGCAGTAAGTACATACTGGTCACATCTGCTTTCACGAAGTGTTTGCTTCGTTTCATTTCTTTCAAAAGTTTATTCATTGGGAAAATATCCGCTGCGTTCTCGGTAATTAACTTTGGCGACCGCTACTTTTTCTGTTGGCAATTCTGTTGCTGCTTTGATTGGCAATTGTTGTACCACTTCCGTCTCAAAGGAAAAGACTCCCGAAAAATGTTCTCTTCCTCTTCTGTCTCTTCTTCCAAATCCAAAGGTCGTGCCAACCCTCGTCTCGCGAAACTGGATTCTCTTTATCCCCTTTATCCCTGGTGCCATCGGTTCTGCGTGAAACGATGGTACCACTTGGTTTGCTTTGATTTCCCCCACTTTCGGCTCTTGTAATTTCTCTTCAACAGTATGCTGTACGGCTGCTTTCTCATTGGTGTCCGACATGTCAACATCGGGGACGTCAGCTTTCGCAACACGGCTCGGCTGCTTTATTAACCTCCGAACAGTACACCGAGGGTTTTATTCTTTAGTTTTAAGACTTTTCGGTCTGTTCTTGTCGGAATTTCTTTTAACAGCGACACAGCCGTAAGCTCATCTTCCCACTTTTCTTTCCTGTCGCGTGCTCGTATTGGCTCAAGAACTTTGCAGTTTAGTTTACCGACTTCCCGGTCGTAAATTTCACAAACGTTTATCTTGTTGATCAGCTGTTCCATTCGTTTATTTATTTCACTGCTCAAGTCGGTATTCTTGTTATCACAGTCCATTGCTTGATCTTGTTCGTCTTCTGATTCTGGAAGACAAACATCCTGCTGAGGATACACAATCTCGGCCGGGTTAATCGTTGGCCATTCAGCTTCTCGTAGTTTATTGACACTGCGGTCCGTTGTGTTTTACGACTGCTGTACCGTTTCCCAACCATCTTCCAAATCAACGTCAAACTGCGGGACCGTTGCCATCGGTTATGCGGGAACCTTTGGAATATCCACGCTGGTTTTATTAAATTTTACCAACTTTTTTTCAATAGCAACGTTTACTGAAATGTATTTGAGATGGATTACAGTACAGGAAAACAATGAAACGACAGTCCGCAACCACACAAATGACAGATTACTGAGCCTGTTTGGGGGCGAACATCCATGCACGCACCCCAATGTTAGGAGGCCAGTTTCCCGAAGTAAACATTTTCTCAGCTTGGTCGGCGTAAGAACCAACTCG